>QZLH01000229.1:51059-67079 GCA_003833135.1 Oehlia diaphana | reverse complement strand
TACATATTTCACCAAATAATATCACATAATGTGAGAATTTTTGAAAAAAATTAAATCACATATTTTAATTTTAGCACATACATAATTTATGTTTGAGCACATCATAAAATCATCGTCCCTGCACTAGTCTAGCCCTTAGAGGCTTAGAATCAATGATTACGGTTGCATTCAAGACAAATGAGGCGTACATTTATTATTGATCTATGCAAGTTATGGGATCTCTTTTTCTTCCTCCCACATATTGGGCTAATTCTATGTGAAGATCTAGATTTTTCGCTAACTGCAAGTCATATGAGTGTAGTGTCCTGCAGTGTTATAACGAAATTCTTTTGTACATTTTTGATCTGCTGGTTGTCCTCCTATGAAAGAATGATAAATTCCGTACTTGATATTATAGCTGATAGGACCAGTGAAGTTATGTGTGAATGTTCTAAATTCTTTGGCCCTATTGGCCAATATTCACCATGAGCTAAAATGTACAGATAGTATTCATTGAAATCTAATTCGGTTGCAATTCCTTCATATAGCTCAGCCCATACTAAACCTCCATGTAGGTCTCGTGAAATAAGTCTTCTGCTTTTCTAGGGGCTCTAGTAACATTTGAAAAGAACGCAAACTCTCTACCAATATGGTATGCAAATTGAGAGGCCTTCACTCTGCAACATTAGTATCCTATTTACCTTAATAGAAGTGGGTAGCATATACTATAAGTTGAGAAAAATTGCATCCACATTCACATCGCCCTAAAGGGCTTATGTTCATGTCCTGCTATTTTCCTCCTGTCGAATGCACTTTCATCGTCGCTCTAAAGAGCTACTCGCTCATGCTTATTCTCTGGTATTGAACGCGCATTCGTCGGTATCACCTAAAGGGCTCTGTCTCCTCATGCTTGTTCTCTTGCTATCTATATGTATGCTATATGGGAGGCTTTTTAAAGAAGATATGTTTCAGATAGCCATATATGCATGCTATTGGTATAGATTGCCTTTTATGTATGCACTAGTAGCAAAAAAAAGCCCCAAGGTTTTCTTATAATAGCTTACCATTTTTTCACAATCCTATACTTAAGAGACTAGATACTGGATGGTATACAATTTTGTGCCGCCCACCCGGTCACCAAGTTTGTACATATGTTAGGTACCTTTTATTGCATGTAGGTTGGAGGCTAGATGCTAAAAATAAATGTTATCTAGGAAGTAACCAAAATGCGAACGGGATTTATTGTTCCAAAGGCGAATTTTTTTTACAAATAGAAAGCAAACGATTTCAGAATTCAGGGCGAATAATAAACAAGAATACAAATTTATTATCTTAAGTTTACAAGTATAATTGCAATGAGTCTACACTAAATGAAAAAATGATATCCAAGCGTAACAATAAGTGCAATAAAGATCTCATTCATTAAATTTATTATTACATTTTCACATAAAATGACATAGTACCGAATACCCTTATATTTTGCTCTTCTTTCTTTTAAATTTAAATTGTAATCTGACATATTAAAAATTTTGAAATTTGATCCATACTTCATATAATTTTTTTTATTAATATCTGTTTCTTACTCGTAACAACAAATCTTTATCATCAAATGCATTATTGTTACATTTTTCCATAAAATGTTATACTTAGTATACTACTTATATGCACCAAACATATATTTCGCTCTTCTTTCTTCTAAATTTAAATTGTTAATCTGATGTATTAAAAATTTCAAAAGTTGATATCAGTTTCTTCTTTGTAACAACCTGTACACTAAAAATAATATTTATCAATTTCATTCTTCACATAAAATGGCTTATATTTTGCTCTTCTAAATTTAGATCGTAATCTGATGTATTAAAAATTCCAATTTTTGATCCATACTTCATACAACCCTTTTTATTAACATCAATTTCCAATATGTGACCATTTTATTAATTAATAGATTATGTACATGAGATTTAATTACAACCCATATATTTTGCTCTTCTCTCTCTTAAATTTAAATCATAATCTGATGTCTCAACAATTTTGTAAGTCGAACAAACATGAGAAGTATTTAACTTAAAAACATATTTTTACATATTTCATAATTCATTCGCTTGAGTTCATTCTAGCAATTATAACACAAAAACTAACTTTTCTACTTCTTGATTACAATCTTCACATATGACGTGATCATATTTCATTATTCTTTCGTCCAAATTTAAATCATAATCTGAAAAACTTAAATACTCCAAATTTTGAGAATACATCATCATATTTGTTAATATGTTGGATGATTTTTTACTTAAAAGATATTCTCTTCTATCGACATTGTTTTCAGTTCGCAATGAGTAAATTGGTAAAAGTCAATTTTTTGGTTCACGCCTAAATTTTTGAATAAAGGGTGATTTGTAATCAACAAGAACATTCTTTTTGGAATATTCTTTTTGGGAATATTCTTCTTCCATATTTATTATACCTTTTAATGACTTGTTGCATAATATTTATTCCGTGCGGCGATCATATTTAATAGAGCTCATTTAAAACGCTTTTATCATTTTTAAATGTTTTTATGATAGCAATTTAATCACCTTATTTTAAAATAAAAGTTCTTGATTATTAACATGATACAATTTCCATTAGAATTTAAAGTTTTCTTGAGCGATAATAATATTTATACGGTCAGAATAGGTCAGAATATGTGATTAAGTATGGCGACTATGGCGGGGTTAATATTTTATCACGCAATTAATTATATGGCTAAATCTAATGATCTAAAAAGTACAGTCACGAGTGGAATATGAAATATATGGTATATTATATATTAGTCTCTTTGAATTCAAGTTTAGCACTATTTAAAGTATTATCATGAAAGAGATTTCATAATAATGTAGGGAATTATTAAGATGAATCCTAAAATCTTAACGCAATCCGTTAAAAATCCACAACTGATCCTTGTGGTTTAAATGATGATTACGATCCACATTTTCGTCATTTTATCGTTCCATATTTATATTTTCAAGTAAATTTTTATATTTAACATTTAATATTCCTTAACTTTTTTTAAATAATCAAAATTTTGAACTTTACTTTTAGAGAAGAATTAACAGCAGTTCTTTCATTAACTTTTGCCAAAAGAATGCCGGCAAATGAAATATACTTTTTTGAAAGATACTCATAAAACTTTTTCTACAAGTTATACAAAAGAACGTAGTACTTTTATATCAAATCGACAAACTCCGTTAATAATAACCGGACTTCTTGTCTTCATGTTTGAAAATTTGAATTCCAAATTAATTTAAATGGAGCTTCACATCAATCACCATATCTGACATTGACGTGAGTTTTAAATTGCAAGAAACTGTTTTAATTGCGGTTAATTTTATATTATATACTATATATTTTTGATCGTGGGATTAAATCATTATAAAAAAAACATTATAATTATATTCCAACAGTTGGATAAAAGGTAACAAAATAAGCCTGTTATGGATAAAGTAAAATATAGAAATAGAATAAAATTTTCTATGAAAAGTTGAAAAAGAAAAGAAAAAATTAAAATTTCAAACCAATTATTTCTTATCGAAATAAATCGCCGATTATTTTTTTCACGTATAATTTCATATTATAATTGTTATATAGTATATTTTATGGCTAGAGCAGTTTTACAGAAGATATAATTGAATCTAATTAACAAATGGTAAGTCGATCATTGTCATTGGATCGTCATCAGGAAGAGCATTCATAAATTAAGTTTGGATTTGATTGCTGATGATCCAATTTTTTGTCCTTTTATTCTTTAGTCTTTTTACATTGATAAAACCATAATAAGAGTAAAGGGATATTTAAAAAAATAATTTATACTTTACGCGTGAGATGATGGTCAATCGTGACATATGATCGACTCATTTGTATTATATGATATAAAAATAAAATTGCCGATTAAATTTTACTAATTATTTAATGTTTAAAGGACAACGCCCATTATTTATTTGAAAATATGGTTACTAAAAATTATTTACTTTCGCAATAAAGGAATTAAATCACAATCTGACGATATATATCTTCCAGTCCCCTAAATGGTCATCCCGAAAGGATGCTCGAAATGATCATTGTATTATCCTTCGAATATCAGTATATCTCTATTCAATAAAATCCAATATTTGTAAAATAACACCATTATAAAAAATTGTTTTTATAGTTTTCCAATATCTATTTAATGTTTCAAAAGCTTTTTCATCTTTCTCTTCTTCATCATTATTGATATCCAAACTAAGATCATTTAAATACTCATATTCTTTACCCAAATCAGGTTCAAACGTTACTATAAAAAAAAATCAATTTAATGTTTAAACAATTTTTAAATAAAAAAACTCCATATATATATATATATATACTTACAATAAAATTTTAGGTTTTTACCAAAATTTATGTGACATAGAATTGTGGTCACAATTAACAAACCTAGTAATAACGACGTTACGAAATCTGAAAATAAAATACTATTAGTATTTTATCGATATTAACGAAGCTTATTTTAAATAAATTGATAACTTACAGGTTATTCTTATATTATTTTTAATGTAAAAAAATTCCATGACCATAAAAAATGATTGTACCGCATAAGCCAGATAAATAAAAAACATATAAAACCTTAATTCCTTTTTTATCTAAAGTTTAAAATTATATAAATTGTAAAATATTTTTAAAATTGTAAAAAAAAGAATCAAGCTTAAAATATAAATATATCAATATACTTACAATTTTTGAACTGAATAATAAAATAAAAGATGGAAAAAATGGTAAACATATAAAAATTCCTAATAAACTCATATCATCATTATTTGTAAAAAAGTAGTAATTTCGAAACATAATAAGAATACTATATGTAATAATATAACATAATGTTGAATACAATAAGACAACATAAATGTTGTATATAATGTAAGATTCTAAAATTTAAATAGTATTTTATATTAGTATTTTCAATTATAAAATTATCTTTTATAAATTATTATTATTTAATACATTACTTTTTAGATTTCTAGGTATTTTAATCTTATATGAGTTAACATCCCAATATCTATAATAAAAAAATTTATTTATTTTTTTTTTTTTAGAAATTATAATAATTTTTAAAGAGATAGAAATTTGATCACCTACTTCCTTTTCCATATAATAAATAATAAAACTATATAAAAAATTTCAAATGAAGTTAATATATAAATATCAATCACTACATTATTGAAAAAGCCCAATTTTAAACCCCGGTAATAATGCTCAATATAAACTAAATTTGGTACCATATGTACTATACAAAAAGCTAATAAATAAAGCAATTTTTTTTCTAAAAACTATTTAATTCAGCATATAAATTAGAATTAATTCACGATAATTGTTAAAATTATTTTAACATAAAACTTACAGTATAAATTCCAGAGAAAAAAATTACAGATAATAATATAATCCATTCAATCATCAAATAATGATTGTTTCTTGTCGATAGATTAAATATAATTGTAATGCCAAGAATAATTTCAATAAGAAACGTACTTAAAAGTATAATATTAAAATACGAACGGGTTTTCATTTTTTTTAATTGCAGCGAACGAGAATGTTTGTTTCAGAGAATATAACTTTAGGTCTTACACATTACAGTATTTATAAGGCTATTGCAATATATCACGTGAAATAGCTTCATATATTTTATTGCAGATCTACCTAGTTATCTTTTTTTGCCCTGTACGACATCCTTTTCTATAATTCTATATGTGCAAAAATTACCTTTTTGACCCCCCTCGTGTTATTTTTTGACCCATACTATAAAACATATAGACACTTGGAATCACTATTGGAAGCACCTTTGGAAAGCTTCCGACCAAATTTTTATGTTATTGGAAGTACAAATGCACTTCACTGCATATAGGAGGGTCAAAAAAAGATAATTTTTACCATATATATATTTAAAGTATATGCATATAAATGGTTATTATATATCTTAAAAAAAGTATTTGCGGTACAAAATGTACTATT
The DNA here is from genome assembly GCA_003833135.1 of Oehlia diaphana. Classification (NCBI taxonomy): domain Eukaryota; kingdom Fungi; phylum Glomeromycota; class Glomeromycetes; order Glomerales; family Glomeraceae; genus Oehlia; species Oehlia diaphana. The sequence goes on along the minus strand of QZLH01000229.1, from coordinate 61,082 downwards.
CAAACCAAAACTCCTGCATATCATATACGCCTTAATAAATAGTCTTAGTTATAATGAAACGAACTCAAGATTTTTAAATAATGAATTTTTTGATAGATTCATTTTGTAATTATCGAACTACTGAACCAGTTTGGTTCAGATTTTTTCGATGTTTTTCTGCCATTATTCTTTCAATAATTATCATAATTTATTCAATTTCTCGATATAAACAAATTGACACTAATCATGTTACCATTATTAAGTCTATAAAATTAGAGGGTAAAAGACCTCATTTTTATGTATTAGAATTTTTGAAATTTAATAAATTAATGTTTTGTCATTTTAAATAGAGTTTGAACTTAATATGACAATATGTTCTGAAAATTCGGAATTTCGCACGAATATAATGCAATATGATACGCCCAAACCATCTCAATTAGGGAGATGTCAAAACATTACTATCAATTCAGAATTTTCAACTTGGTCGAATATCAGTGACATTACTCCTTTTAACACTACATTTAATAATAATCCTACACCTCAATATGAAATTATACTTAAGAAGTTTTATTTCTCTGGATTTGATAAAAATCAATATAACAAATTTCTAAGTGATAATTTATTACATTTAATCTTTACGTCATTTCAGTTTCGTAATTCTGATAATTCTAATAATGTTTATTATCAAAATAAAGTATTATTAGCAGAAAATTATTCAATTTTTTATAATTTAGATCTATCATATTTTTTACTTTATCCAGGACAAGCTTATTTTATTACCCTTTATCCCGTAATTGTTGATGGTAAATTAGAATTAAACCCACAATTAAAACAATTGCCCGTAGGATTAAAGCCAAATGAAATCAATTTTGGAATTCGTCCACATTCAAAATTTTTCAAATATGAAGAAAAGAAATTAGCATATATTTGTAACTATTTACAAATTGCGTTTTTTAATACGTTTATAATATTAATGTAAGCTAAAAAAAATTTTTATTTAATTTAGATACGGATTTATTGGCTGACCTTGGAGGTTTTTACAACGCCGTATTAGGTATAAAATTTTTTAATTTATCCAAATTAATCGTGATATTAAAATCGTAACTTTTTTTAACGAATTTCGCAGGAATATTTATTTTATTTTTCGGAATGCAAAAACTTGAACCATGGTAAGTAAAAAAAAAAAATTTATAAAAATTTTTTTCACATTTTAATGATTTATTTTCTTCCATTAAAGGGGTTTTGCGCAAAAGTATCTTCTTTCTTGTATACCTTGTAGAAAAAGTTTTATGAAAAATCTTGCAAAAAAGTATGTTTCATCTGCTGGTATTCCTTTAGCAGAAAAAGTTAATGAAAGACCTGTTAATTCTTCTTTAGAAGAAAGGGTTCAAATTTTAGAAACTTTATTACAAGATTATTATTTAGATGTTTATTATTTAGAAAAAATTAGAAAGGTTAAGATCAATCATAAAAGATTACTTGAAAAATACAATAATATGGAACGAGCCGAACGGAAAAATGATGAAAATTCAGAACATGAAGATTAATGGTCATTTCTAGTAGTTACATTTGTAAACATTTTTTTAGTAATTTTTAAAATAAAATCTTAGGAATATTTTCTTTCTATAATTTCACTAGTGAATTTAATTGGCAAAAAAAAAAAAAATGCACGCTTGTCAAAATTTAATATGGTCGATCAAATGTTCAACTTTATTCTTGCTCGATTACTACTCGATCATTATGCATTGAATAGTTGTCATAATTTTACCGGACCAATAATCCTATAATTAATAAATCGCATATTATAAAATTTGTTTATTGTTCTCAAAAATATTACAAATCGATAAAAATGATAGAGAGTGATTAATAAGTCTAATAAATGTAAAAAATTAATTCGTAAAAAAAAAAAATGTCAGAACAACAAAGTATTGTCAGTAGTCTGATTTTATAGAGGAATAAAATTTTTATTCTTCTGGGAAAATAAACATTTCTCGGCTTCACGATGCAGTTTGGCTTGTTCCGACTTTAATATATTTTGAGATTTAATACATATTTAATTTTTACAACAGATTTTACCTCTGAAAGTATAAGTACAATTTTCATACCGCCAGCCAAGATTATGGGCCAAAATCGCCATAATGCTGGTAAAGGACGCTTATTTCGGACGGTATATTTCTGGGGCACAAGAACTTCATATCTATATTGTAAAGAATCGACTCAACAGAACTAAAACTAGTTCAAAATAAAGTTGGAAATTTTGAATCCGATGATCCAAGCTCCCGATAATTAAAAGTCCATAATCGAAATTCCAACCACGTGACATTTAACCAATCAAAGCCAATTAAATTCATTGCTAGCGAATTTGAGATGAAAATCGGAGGGTTCGTTATATCTAGAACTGACTGTATATTCTTTTATTACTTATACAATTTATACTGTATATAAAATAAAAGTTTAAGATTCACGTTAAAAGTTTAACATTTAAAATGAAATTCCTTCACCGATTCTTTTTTTTTCATACAAATTCAAAAACACTCTTCAGTGTAACAATGGTAAATGAGATTGGGCGCAAAAATTAATTTTTTTGTGTAAGTGGATCAACAAAACATCTGTTAAATTCGTTTTAATCTGTTTAATCCGTTTTCAAAATGGTTGATTCTATTTATTTATGATTAAATATTCGAATACCAATATTCGTCCGGTTTTCGTCCATTATTTGTCCGGTTTTCATCCGGTTTTCGGGTTTCATCCATAATCAACCATTTTGAAAACGGCGATTATTATATAAATACCTTAAATCAGCAATTTTTTTTTTTTAAAAAAAAAAAAATTTTCTACTAATTTTTTTTTTAATTATGGAAAATAATAATAATACTTCCATTAAAAAAGATGATGATGATGACAAAGATTCAATTAGTACAAATGAAGAATCAGATGAAGGATTAGGAATGTTATGGGAAACACGAGAAACTCTTAATGTATGTCAAGAATGTAAACAAGGATATACTAATTTTAGTTGGTGTCATCCGTGTAATTCAAAAAGATTTAAAAATAATTTTAAGAATTGGACAAGTAATAATAAAAATATTGATAAATTAATTCAAGATAATCAAATTAATGCAAAAACTTCTGATATATTAGAATGGATACCTTATGAAAGATTTCGAGATATAACTTATTTAGATAAAGGAGGTTTTGGAATAGTTTATAAAGCAACATGGATTGATGGTCATATAACTTTATATGATTATATTTTTAAAGATTGGGATCGTTTTGGTAAAGAAACTGTTGTATTAAAAAGTTTAAATAATTCTAAAGATATTTCTTCAAGTTTCTTACGTGAGGTAAGGTATAATTTAATTTAATTACATCTAACGAATCAGAAAAAAAAAAAACCAAAATTTTATAAAAAATTCTAAATACTGTACATATTTTTTTTTTTTAGATTCAAAATCATGTCAAAATGTTGGAACTTGGTAATTGTGTGATTAAAATAGTGGGAATAACACAAAACCCTAATACTCAAGATTATATGATAGTTTTTGGATGGGCAAAAGATGGAAGTCTTAGAACATTTATGAATAAAAATCCTAAAACGTTCACATTAAAAAGAAAAATAAAAATATTTTCTGCAATTGCTAATGGGCTCGCAAGTTTACACGAAAATAATTTATTACATAAGGATTTTCATATTGGAAATATCTTGATGTCTCAAGGTCAAGCGGTGATATCTGATTTAGGTTTATGTCAACCACCAAATGAAGAGTACAAAGAAGGTGAAAAAAATAAGGTATATGGTGTATTACCTTACGTTGCACCTGAAGTTTTAAAAGGAAAAGAATATTCTAAAGCATCCGATATTTATGGTTTTGGAATTATTATGATTGAAGTATTATCTGAATTACCTCCTTACCATAATCGAGCTCATAATTCTGAACTTGCATTTGAAATTTGTAAAGGTGAAAGACCTCAAATTCCAAGAGAAACTCCTCAAGTTCTTAAAGAAATCATTTTAAGATGTATAGATTCTAATCCTGAAAATCGTCCGACTGCAAAGGAATTAAAAGAAATTTTTCATCATTGGAAGGAACTTTTAAGCAAAAATACAAAAATAAAATTTCCAAATGATGAAGAAAAATTAATTATTAATAATATTAGATATGCACAGAAATTATTTAAAAACTCAAATCCTCAATTTGAAAAACAAAATTCACATCCTCAAGCTTATTATACAAGTCGTCTTCTTAATTTTAACAATTTACCTGAACCTGAAAATGTAACTCAAGAATTTTCAGAACCATTAGAATTTACAATTCCCGATGATGTTGAATACGAAGAAGGTATTGTAATATTTTAAAATTTTACGGAGTAAAGATTTTTTATTTATAAGAAAAATTTAATTTTAAAGATGATGATACCGATGAGGAAAATTAATCAATGTCGGTTACGCATAAAGATCGAACCTAGTAATAATGAATATAAGATATAATTCAATTTATCACAACTTTTGAAATTCATTGGAAATTCTTATTGAATTTCAGGTAACCAATAACAATTTAATTTATACAGTATATATTGTGCTGTAAATTTCACAAAAGGTATGCTAAAAGGAAGAAAAAGAATTGTTGAATGACTGTATTATAATTTATAAATTATAATTCAATTGAATTTATAATGCTGTAATGTTGCAAATTGCAATGCCGCAATGCCGCAATGTCGTAATGTCGTAATGTCGTAATGTCGTAATGTCGTAATGTCGTAATGTCGTAATGTCGTAATGTCGTAATGTCGTAATGTCGTAATGTCGTAATTTCGTAATGTCGTAATGTCGTAATGTCGTAACGTAATGCCGTAATGTCGTAATGCCGTAATGTAGTAATGTCGCAATGCCGTAATGCCGTAATGTCTAACGTCGTAATGTCGCAATGCCTTAATGCTGCTCTGTAATGCCGTAATGTTATAATGTCGCGACTGTTGTCATCGTGAAACCGAACAGAATTTCCAAAATCGCACTTCTTTAAACTTTTTTTCTTATCGTTAAATACTAAATAGCGAACTTTATAATTTTGTAATCAGAGATTGACGGATGGTATGATTTGAACTTGAAATAGTTTAAATATACATTCAAAATTTTTCATTCTTAATTTTTATAATATAAATGTATTAGTCATTGTAATATCTGATATACAATTTTTATTAATTACTTCAACAATAAATTCTATTGTAAAATTAAATTAAAACCATTTTAGTTACTTTTCCAAAAATTGTAAACTAATTTATAGTATAAAGCGAATGATATGAAAAATATAATCATCTACTACATTGCATGACAGAATCATGGCGGGAACAACCTACACCCAAACCGCAAGATAATTACTGCTTTACAATCTATAGAAAGTATGGAACTATTTCAAGAAATGTCATTTTAATAAGATTCTATCCAAATTGTTTCTCCATTAGTAGTAATTTCAAGATACTAATGGCTTCTATTAGACTATTACTGTGCAAGGATCTAAAAAATGTGATGTGGCTTTCATGATGTGGAATAAAATGATGAGAAAAATTTATTATACCAGTCACTCTCACAATGAAATGTGGTGTGGAAGAGAAAAATTTATTATTAAAATATATATGCAATTTACCAGTCGCTTTAACAATGAAATGTAATGAGAAAATTTTTATTATTAAAATAAATGTAAAAAATGTCGAATTCCTGAAAATAAAAATTATCACGTGAATAAACGCAATTGAACTCGTATTTGATAGAATTACGGAAATTACAGAATTGTGGCTTATAACATTATTATATTATTATAGAATTATCGGATACTAAGAAAATTTTTGCGGCTTATGGCATTACACAATTATAGAATTGACATTACGGCAATTTTTTTGACGGCGTAATTAAATTTAGATCGAGGAATGGCGTAATTATAATGTTGTAATGCCCAAATTTTGCAACTAATCAGGAGTAAGTTTACGCCCTACTATGTATATATATAGATCAAAATAAACATTTGTGATCACGATCATTTTGTATTCATTGTTTAAGTTATTAGTTATATATGTAGAAAAGAATAATTTTTTTTTTTTTATAATGTTTGGGCTAAAATATTAAGAAATTAAGACGATCATACATTGAATTCATTGATCTGCGTCACTCATTCATTCATCTTAAAAACGCCATGAACCATATTTGATATAATAAAAATGCATCAATTGCAGCATATAATATTTTTTTCAAATGCCTTTTGCATTAACGATTATTATTAAAAATTCATTCTACAGCCCGTCAAAAGAGTACACATATTTTTTTTTTTTTTTACCCACAAGATATTCAATAAACATTATGCATATTTACGTAGTTATTTAATAATATGTATATAAAAAATATATATTTATATATATTATTATTATTATTATTTTGTTTGTTCATACATTTTAAGCCATATTTAAGCCAGTTTACTTAAAATAAATCATGCAATATACCCAACTACCAAGCCATTGTTCAAATAATGATCTTTAAAAGAACAATAAAGTCAATTATAAAAAAAAAAATTGAAACCAGGGTAAATTAGGATCGAAACCGGTTTTAAGATTTTAAAGATTTTTATTTTCTGCAAAAAGATGCTGTTGAATAAAAAAAAAGATGCTTTGTTCAAAGAATGTAAATATAGAGGATATTAAAAAGCATTAGAAAGAATTAAAGCATCACAAAAAACAACAATATACTAAATATAATATATTATTTATTTAATAATAATATTTTTGAAATTTGGAAGTGAGGAGCAACAATAAGCTTTTTTTTAAATGAAAGTTTTTGGGCGATCTAACTGACTACGCCACAAACAAACATGCAATTTCTAATGATTGATGGGAGAAAATATCCTATTTGGAGTTTATTATACGTAATATATAATTATTTTTATGCGCATTATACATATTTTCAATAATCACATTAAAATATTCATCAAAAGAAGAAAGAATGAAGGAATGAATGAATGAATAGAATGAATGAATGAAAGAAGGAAAAAGATAATTGAATGAATGAACAATATGAAAATTTTTGATTGAGTCGAGTTACAGAGTTAGGGACCTGGGAAATATTTTATATTATATGTACTGTATATGAGAGTGTATATTAATATATGTAATATTTACTGAAAACAAAAAAGAAAAACTTTAAAAAAAAAAAAAAAAAAATTTTCTTTGTTATTGATTAAAAGACAATCCAAATTAATTCCAATCTTTAAATAATTCTATTCTTTCGGTGATCATTACGTAGCCTAAACCATTTATACTATAAACACGTGTTTTTGTATGAAACATGAGACATTGTTCGTTTTTCTTTCTTTGAAAAAAATAAAAAAAAATATGATTATAAAGATCTGTCAATTTTATATTTAAAAAAGAAAAACAATAAACAAATAATAAATAAACAAATAAAATTAACCTGAAAATTAAAAATTAAAATAATTTATCAATAAAAAAAAGTTTTCTAAATATCGTTAAAATTATATTATTTACAGTTAATACATTTACGGTATAAAGCGAATTATTTTACGATGAAACATTTAAAAACTGTCAATATATTCAAAATTTATTATTATTCCTTTTGCAGACATTGCAGACAGAAGATAAACAGTTTCATGACATAAGCAACTTCATAAACAATCAATCGAAAAAAAAGTTTCGAATATTTCATCATACACAAGAAAAAAGTTTTGGCCACATCAATATAGAAAAATTTGGTAACATTAAAATCACAAAATGTACACGTTATCAAAATTTTGAAACATGTGAACAAATTTATACGCACACATTTTAAAAAATCCTATTGTCCTAACTAAGAACTAGGAAAAAAAAAAACTTTTTCATTTATGCATTCTAACCCATAAAAAGTAAGGTGCATTCATTCAAAATTTGTAAATGATTACGTAGTTGTCTGCGATAAAATCATTTGATGTCATAAATGTCATAAGTTAATAAAGTAATACCCTGATACCTAATACGCCAATATGTTAACTTTAAATTTTACGTTATTGGATTCAACCCCACCTTAATTATCTTTTAGTGATTTGGCTGCTGCGTCATTATCATGTACTGTATACTGCGTATGAACTGTACGAGCGATTAAGTTGGCGGGAATACTAAAAGTACTTCTGTAATGTATAATAATATGTACTTGAGCGAAATTTCACGTGAAATAAAAAATAACCCACATAAAATCATGTTTACTATCTAAAAAATCTTTCATTTATTATTATATATTTTCATTATTGATTTATAGTAAAAAAAAAAAAAAAAAAAAAAAAAAAAAAAAAAAAAAAAAAAAAAGAAAAAAGAAAGAGTACACAAACTAAAAATGCTAAATATAATATAATAATATCATAATACAGTAATAATAATCTAAATATCTAATATACATTTTTTACAAAGAAGGGTGTTTTAATGATCCAAATATAAAAGAAGAAAAAAAAAAGAACAAGATCAAAAAAATTATTGTCCAGCAATTTCGGCGTACCACTTATTATTTTCTTCATAACCATCACCATCTAATGATACATTATGATTATCATTACTATAAAGTGGTAACTTATTTGAAACGTTCTCCAAAATGATAATATCACCAATCGCCCATACGCCATTTGGATCATTATGGTATCCAGGCTCTGTGGTGTGACGTCTGACGAGCCAATTACTATTTTCACCTCTGCCCATAAATGACCATACTACAAAAAGTAAATCAATTCTTAGATCATTCCTTAAAAAAATTCATCAAAAAAAGAAAGATCTTTTGATTTACTTACCATTACTTTCAGTAGCATGTAAACTACCTCCTGTTGTTTCATGTTTCAAACTAATGATAGAATTGTAATGAACAGGATCACCAGGAACTTTATTTTCACCATAAGGTGATGATACGATCCAAATTTCATTAGCGGCAGGTCTTGACATACCATCACAAGATACCTAAATAGAAAAGAAAAATTTAGACTCAATAAAAAAAAAGCACATGCATACATAAGCGGTAAAAAAAAGCACATGCATACTAACCTTTGATAATTGAGAATCAGTTTCAATTGGAATATGTTCACCATGAGATAAAAAATTACCAGTAGAACAATGTTTGATTGTAATTTTTGAACCATATCTAATTTGATGCATAGGATATTCATACATTATCCCTTGAAATAATCTTATAACCCAATCAAAATCATCAACATTTCTAAATTTACTTGCTAAAATATTCCTAATATTATCATCTAATAAACTCTTTAATAAATAAGTTTTTTGTTCTTCTAAACTTGTAATGTTTGCAGTACGACATAAAGATAAAAATTTTGAAATAAAATCCGTCATATCTTCTTTTGGATTATATTGTATACAACGTAAATTATGTAAAGCAGAAGCATTCATTACATGAAATGTGATATGAGATTTCAATGCATTTAAAAATCCCGTAAATGTACAAGTTTTTTTCGGTATAGAAATCATTGGATCGACTTTTAATATTGCGAATGAAACTATTTCACTCTCTTCTTCTATACCATGCAAACGACAAAAAAATCTTAAATCTTGTAACCATGATTCAGGGTCTTGAGTTCCATTGTATTTACTTGGATGAACTGTTACTGCTATGAGCGGTAATTTACATGAACTACCGAAATGGTCTGACATTTATCCAAGTTTATATTATTATAAAAAGTTTTTTTTTAAAAAAAAAAAAGTTTTTTTTATTTATAAGAAAGAAAATTAAAAGAAAATTTTTTTAATTTTTTTTAAAATTTTGTTTAAAAGATTTTTGAAAAAAAAAAAAAATAATTTTTTTTTGAAGTGGGACGTTATATATGTTATATATATATAAAAAATAATTTAAAGTAATCAATATAAATAATAATTTTAATAGGAATAAAAAAAGAAAAAAAATTATTTTTTTTTTTTTTTTTTTTTAAATGAGAAAAAAAAAAAAAAAAAAATTTTTTTTTTTTTTTTTTTGATGACTAAAAAAAAAAAAAAAAATTCCTGTACAGCGACCATTCC
>QZLH01000229.1:10395-38980 GCA_003833135.1 Oehlia diaphana | reverse complement strand
TACCACTTTAAAAAAAAATTCATCAATTACAATTGAAACTCATTCAGAAGCTATTTATACAAGTGGAATTCTTGATTTACCACCAAACTTACCAGAACCAACAAATTGGTCAAATCAACAAGAATTCATTTCCTCAAGAATTTTTACACAAGATTTACTAGCAAGTAATTTATTTTTTTTTTTTTATATATTTCTATTAGTTTGTTCAAAATTATGAAATTAATAAATATATTATTTTTACCGTTATAGAAAATTTACGATCTGAATGTTTAGAATGTATGGTTTATTAAACTCAAATTAGGAATAAATAAGATGTAACTTTATTATATCTTTTTTATTGTGAATTATAATAATAATTAAAAAAAAAAGCAGGTAGATACTGCAAAATATTAAAATATAATTTATTAAAAATTTTTTATTTTCTTGTTTATTTATTTTTAGTTCATAAGTTTTTTTTATTACATTTATTAATACTTTTTTTGTAAAATCATAGTTTAAGACATAAAAGTAATATGTAACAAAAGTAAGAATAATTAATTTAATAAAAAAATTTATAAAACAATTTTAATTAAACTCTAGATATTTACAAGTAATCAGTAAAATATAAAACCTGAATATAGTTTACAAAAAATTCAGTTAAAAGTCTTTTAACGAGCTGTTAGATTCTGATCGTAATTGATTAATTAAATATTTTTTAAATGCTTTTTTTATTTAGTTGTAAAAAGACATCATTAATATTTATTTTTATTATTGATTTTTTTTTTGATTTTTTCTTTTCTTTTTTTTATTGAAATGCAGTATTTTTATAATTTATGAATTAATTATAAATCCTGGTCCGGTTTATTAGATTTCAAAATATAGCTCACTTATTAACGGAATTTTTTTTTTCCAGAATAATATCCAATCAAAATTGGCAAAAATACAATCACATGATCCCATCACATCCTTTATTTTACTAAAGAGTCTCCAATAAAGACTTCTTTAGTATACTTAACAACGAACAACTTCTTACACAATTTACCATGGATCTCTACTATTAATGACGACCTATCAATTTATCAAAATTTTATTTTTAAAAATATTTTATTTAACATATAAGCCCGAAGGGTTTTTGCTATAACGTTCTTGACCTTTATCAGTAGCGTAGTTTTACTGTTAGAGTAGTTCTTCCCGGAGGGTGAGGTCCTAGAAATGGGATTAATAACCACAATATCTTAATAGTGTAATTATTCACTACTTGTAGTTGTATATTCCTATTATGTAATTTTTCTTTTTGGTTACTCCTCTCTTAAATAAAATAAAATAAAATAAATAAAATAAAGACTTCTTTAGAAGAAATTAATTTAGAAACTTGGATTCTTATGTATATATTTTTTGTCCATAGTGATTTTTTAATTATTTTAATTGCAATAATGATGGGGCGGAAACGTTATTATTGCACTTTAAGTTCTGGACCGGTCTGGGTTTCAAAATATGGCTTATGCAAAGTTACACTAAGGTTATATTCAACAGAGAAAAAGCAGAGGAAAAAATCGTATATATAACGTATAACAATCGAATTTGACAAAAATACAATCACATCGATCACAATGACACAATCACATCTCAAATTTGACCTCTCATTTGAGATTGTAATTAGCAAACATTATAAATTTGATGTATTTTTTTCTCCTTGTTCTTAAAAAATTTTTTTTTATTCCTTTTCGGTAGTGAAATTCAACCAAAAGAATACTTTAATCGATCCTAACTTAAACAAATCAATAATTTACTACATGAATAAATAAAATGTTGGAAGAAATTTATATTAATATTTTAGCTTTCGGTATTTCTTCTCTCTTGTTTTTTCTTATCACCACTTTATATTTAGATGAAAGACGAAAAAAGTATAAGAATTATGATTACATTTCATATGAAAAATGTAAACAAAAAATTAATTATCAGGTTCATTATTATTTAAATTGTTATTATAATAAAATTAAAAGATATCGTATGAAATATTATGGATCATTAAAAGTTAAGATTTTTGAGATATCAGATTATGATTTGAATAAGGATGACGACGAGAAAAGTACAAAGATTATTATGTATTAATATGTGAAAAATGTAATCAAGAAGTTAACAAACGAGATTATAAATGTAATTATTGCTATAATAAGAAAACTGATCCTAATGAAAAATTTCGTATGAGACTTGGAAGTTGTAAAGAATGTCATCGAGTAAATGAGTATTCTATTGGATGTTTATCTTGCATAATTGAGTATTTTAAAAAAGATTTTAATAAATGGACTAGCGGAAATAAAACTATTGATGAATTGATACAGAATATTCATTTAATAATTACAATGATTTATTAGAATGGATTCCGTATAATAAATTTAAAAGTATTAAATATATAGCTAAAGGAGGGTTTGCTAAAGTATATTCAGCTGAATGGATAGATGGCCGAATTAAAAGATGGAATCCATTATCTAATAATTGGGAAAGGAATGGACAAACAAAAATTGCTTTAATGATTCGGAAAATATCGGTGAAGATTTTCTAAACGAGGTACGGTATCTAAAAGAAATTTGAAATTGATTTTAATTAATTATTATCTAATTTTTTTTTTTTTTTTTTTAAGATAAAAGTCCTCATCGAAGCTAATTCTCCAGGAATAGTGAGATGTTTTGGAATTACTCGAGATCCCATATCTCTTAATTATGCATTAGTATTAGAATACATGAAACATGATCTACGTTCATATCTATATAAATCTAATAATCCAATCACATTGGGACAGAAATTGATTTTTATAAAACGTATTTGTTATGGACTTCATATTATTCATGATATGGAATTGGTTCACAAAGATCTTCATCCAGGTAATATTTTAATTGATAGGGTTACACTTATAAGTGATTTTGGTTTTTGCACCCCAACAAATAAAACTTCATCAGATTCAAATGTATATGGAGTAATGCCATATATGGCACCTGAAATATTACGTGGAGAACAACATACGTTAGCGTCTGATGTATATTCTTTAGGTATCATCATGAATGAAATAATTACTGTAACACCACCATTTAATAATCTATCATATGATCATTTTCTTGTACTGGATATTTGTCGGGGTTTACGTCCAAATACTATTAGAACAGAAACAACAAAAACTTTAAATTCTTTAAATTTTTTAAAAGAATTAAATAAATTAATTGAAAGATGTTGGGATGCAAATTCAAAAAATCGTCCTACTTCTGGAGAAATTAGTGACATTTCTTTAGATATTTTAAATGATTACATAAATCAAAAGCAAGCTGAAGAACAGAAAAATCCATCACATAATTTTGATGAAACCATCAATACCCACTTTAAATTCATCAATTACAATTGAAACTCATTCAGAAGCTATTTATACAAGTGGAATTCTTGATTTACCACCAAACTTACCAGAACCAACAAATTGGTCAAATCAACAAGAATTCATTTCCTCAAGAATTTTTTTTTCACAAGGTTTACTAGCAAGTAAATTTTTTTTTTTTATATATTTCTATTTGTTTGTTCAAAATTATGAAGTTAATAAATATATTATTTTTACCGTTATAGAAAAATTACGATCTGAATGTTTAGAGTGTGCAATTCCTGATTAGGCTCGAATTAATGAACGAAAAACGACCTTTTTTTATCACTTTGATAAAGTAAATAATTCACTTCTTTTAGTTCTTTATATTACTAGCGTTAAACAATGAAATAGCCAGGCATAATCACTGATCAGCCATGGAATGGATACGAAAAATTTCTTTATTGATAATTAATTATTTATTATCTGTTATTATTTTCATTCACTGTTTAATTTTCTTTTTGTATGTATATTCTTTTCGCATAATTTTACAGATCTTTACTTTTTTGGATAGTACCATGCAAAATTACATAGTAAATTTATTATGGATAATAAACTAGTCCAAAGTGCCGTTTAAAGTTTTTATTGTTATATTTGTCACGTGCCGCAAGGACATCGCGACATTCGTATCACGTTGCGTAGACACTTTGGACTTAATAATAATTAACAAGTTTCATTGAGACGGTGTTTGCGTTAAAAATGCGTATAGTTATTTGATGAGAGTATATCATTTCTTATGACTTCATATTGACATATTACGATGTTGCCTAATTTAAAGTAGTCACCACTGCTATACATAAAGGTTAAAAACGAAATATAGGGCGTAATACGATACGACGAAATAATTCTAGAAAAAGTTTTCATACGTCGTTGCGCTGTTAAAACTATACCTATTATTTAATAGATTTAATGATGGTGTAATAGTTACCATTTCAAATTTCGCCTATTATCTTTCCTGGAAAATAAAAAACTGTAAATGAGCAAATTATTTAACCTATGAAAGTCAAAGTTTTGTTTGCACCTTTAGTAGTGATACTAAAAGAGCATTAGGAGTTGATTGACGATTTACATTCCAAATTTATTAAAAAACAAAAGTTTAAAATGTAAAATTCAGAGGTTACACCCGAATTGTACGGTTCTACCCCTGTTGTGTAACTTTAAGACCGTTCATAAATTTAAAAATTTTCCCACCATTTTTAATCATCATTACTTTTATCCCTTCAATGGTTTTGAGCCAAATTTACTCGAGATTTATTTGAATCATTACCATTGAGGGGATATATCATTTTATTTTGACGTAAAGGCTTAATTAATTTACTAATACTATTTACACGAACAAATAATCATGACAAAAAATTTCCAAATCATTAATATGTACTTTTTTAAAATAATAACAAAGTGAGTGTCAAATCTTCATATGAAAATTTAAACTGAACTGATTCTTACGAAAATTTTCTTTAAACAGATTAATATATTATATGAAATATGGACCATCAAAAGTTAAGATTTTTAGGACGTCAGATTATGATCTGAATAAGGATGAACGAAAAGAAAAATATGAAAATTATTATATATTATGTGAAAAATGTATCCAAGAAATTAATAAACGAGATTATAAATGTAAAGATTGTTATAATAAGGAAACTGATCCTAATGAAAAAATTCGTATGAGACTTGGAAGTTGTAAAGAATGTCATCAAGTAAATAAATATTCTGTTGGATGTTTATCTTGCATTGTTAAGCATTTTAAAAAAGATTTTGATAAATGGACTAGCGGTAATGAAGCTATTGATAAATTAATATTAGAAAATCAACTCTCTTTTAATAATTACAATGATTTATTAGAATGGATTCCGTATAATAAATTTGAAAGTATTAAATATATAGCTGAAGGAGGGTTTGCTAAAGTATATTCAGCTGAATGGATAGATGGCCGAATTAAAAGATGGAATCCATTGTCTAATAGTTGGGAAAGAAGCGGGAAATTAAAAATTGCTTTAAAAATATTAAATGAATCGGAAAATATCAGTGAAAATTTTCTAAATGAGGTACGGATGTCTAAAAAAAAATCGAAATTTAAAAATTTTTTTTTTACTTCTTTATTAATTACTGGGGGGTTTTTTTTACAGATAAAAGTTCTTATTAAAGCCAGTTATCCAGGAATAGTGAAATGTTTCGGAATTACTCAAGAACCCATATCACTTAATTATGCATTAGTATTAGAATACGTGAAAAATGATTTACGTTCATATCTATATCATAATAATAATAATTCAATTACATGGGGACAGAAATTGAATATTATAAAACGTATTTGTTATGGACTTCATATTATTCATGATATGGAATTAGTTCATAAAGACCTTCATCCAGGCAACATTTTAACCGATGTTGTCACACGTATAAGTGATTTTGGTTGTTGCATTCCAGCAAATATAACTTCATCAGATTCAAATGTATATGGAGTAATGCCATATATGGCACCTGAAATATTACGTGGAGAACAACATACGTTAGCGTCTGATATATATTCTTTGAGTATCATCATGAATGAAATAGTTACTGTAACACCACCATTCAATAATCAACCACATGATCATTATCTTGTACTTGATATTTGTCGGGGTTTACGTCCAAATACCATTAGAACAGAAACAACAGAAACTTCAAATTCTTTAAATTTTTTAAAAGAATTAAACAAATTAATTGAAATATGTTGGGATGCAAATTCAAAAAATCGACCCACTTCTAAAGAAATTTGTGATATTTCTTTAGATATTTTAAATAGTTACATCAATCAAAAGCAAGTTGAAGAACAGAAAAATCCATCACATAATTTTGATGAAACCATCAATACCACTTTAAAAAAAAATTCATCAATTACAATTGAAACTCATTCACAACCTATTTATACAAGTAGAATTCTTGATTCACCACCAAACTTACCAGAACCAACAAATTGGCCAAATCAACAAGAATTTGTATCATCAAGATTCGCACAAACTGTACAATCAGGTAAATTCATTTTTATGCACTTTTATTGTTTGTTCGGAATAATAATGTAAACATATTGTATTTGTCATAGAAAAATTTAACGACCCGCAATCTGAATGTTTAGAATGTATTATAAAAGATCGATAAATATATCTTTATATTTATGTACATCTGTACTATTACCATTAAAGTATAATAAATTTAATTCTTATGTTTAATCTATTATACAAGTTTTCCATTTATTACTGGTGATTTTTATCGATTGTAATTGTCCGGAGCGTAGCGAAGGACTATCTATTGTACGGAACTAGATAAATTTGTAGTACCGGTTTAACCCATGCATTTTTCCCTACGTGGCTACGTCACTATAATTTAGCCTCTGCTTATTTCCTTTTATGCTTGTATCACATTTTTTGTAACGCTTTATTTTTAGCAACACATTTTGTAACACTTTGTGTAGCCACTATTTAGCGTTTAAGCGACGGACTCTCAACGGTTTCCGTTTTCCTAGTATATATAGTTGACAAATAGGCTAAAAAAATCTGCTCAATAAAAATGAAGGTTTAGAATGACAATCTATTGTACAAAGAGTATACTGATAAAAGCTTCGCCTTCTAAATTTTCAAATTTACCAGAACTATAAATTGTTCGGATTAAAAAGGGGTTTATCTTCAAGAATAAAAATAGATAAAGCTTAGTGGAATTCTTTCGTTTATTTTATTATAGAATAAGTTAATATTCTTCGTTCTAACTAATGTCAAGACCGTATGATCAACTCGAGTATAACAAACTAAAACTAAAAAAGATCATACATAATTTTATGGTACAAGAAAAGATGGTTAAATACAGAGTCTTTAATATTTATTCTATGGAATATAGATGTGTTATACTGTTATTCAATTTATTTTATTGTTTTAATTCTATTTCGGTCCTTGAAATCTATCTAATATAGTATTTTTATTTATTATAATAATTCAACATTAAAATATAGGAGATTCAAGAAAAATTCCGGATTCATTACCACACAAAATATTCTCTGGCTAATAAATTCGACACTGTATATTATTGATTAATGATCGCCTACACACCACTTGTGAAATAATACAAATAAATTAATAATATGTTGATCAGCACCAGCAAGACAACCAACAAAATCATCAGAACCAACATAGAGAAAGACGTTCAAAAATAACACAATATATCTCATAGATGCTCTAGTGTGAAAGATTTAAACCTAAAGATACATCTTGGTATCAAGGTAACGCGAGAATTATTCATGTTGTTACACAAACTCAGTGGCGCATCGCTTTCATAATCTGTACAACACTGATAAAATTTTTTTTTCTTATCTCAAACCCTCATTTTTTTATGGCAAACAATCTCGGCAATTTAATTAAATCTTACAAGCGCTTACCTTTTTGTGGTAGCAGCTGTAGAACTTCAAATACTTACAGATTTATCTTCGAACATGGCAAAAAATTTAGCGATAATTTATCCTTTTTTAATCAGAAACGAAATTTTGTTCATCCTTCAAAACCTCATTTTATTCCTAGTACTTTAGTTTCCAAGTTGAACGAAGATTCTAATGCCAAGATTAAACCAATATCTGATCACTTAAGAAAACATGCTAAACCTATTTCAGATGAAGCATTTGGTTACTATTTGGCAGGATTAATTGAAGCTAATGGACGCATTAGTAACGATAAATTGGAGTTAACTTTTGATGAAAAAGATCACTCTTTAGCATATTTTATTAAAAAACGTGTAGGCTATGGTAAGGTCATAAGCGACGATTCTGTTACATATCTTTTGGAACATCCACAAGGATTAAAAGCCATGCTTACTCTAACAAATGGAAAATTTATTACCTCAAATTTTATTGATCAATTACTAAACAATAAATTCGATCAAAAGTATGAAGTTTCTATTTTGCCTCCTGCCGATTTTAACATCCAACAAAACCACTTTTTAGCAGGATTCTGTGATTTAGCTGGTTATTTCAGTATTATAATTTCTGATGATACGAGTGATCTTAAAGTGAAGTTGTGCTTTTTAATTAGAACAAATCTTCCACGACAAAAAGATCCTACTATCTTTCAAAAAGTACAGTCAGAATTTGGAGGTTCAATCTATTTAGACGACGAAACAGGAATTTACCATTATAAGGCTTCTTCTTTTCAAACCAATCTCAAGACAGTAGCTTACTTTGATCAGTTTCATTTAAATTCTACCAGATTTGTGGATTACTTTAAATGGAGAAAGGCTTATCGTATTATTCAAAGAGGTGAACAATATAATCAAAAGGGATTAGCAAAATTAAAAAAATTAAAAGGATCTATGGTACATAAATATTAAATATCTTACTTTTTATTGAAGATATAAATCTTCAGTATAAGCAGCTCACGACATATATGTATATGTATATTTAAGTAGTAAATACAATAATACAATGTCTGTAATACTCAATTCTCTAAATACTGAATATATAAATATTTGAATATCATAATATTTAAGTGTATAACAATTGTTCATAAAATTTCTTCCATGAATTTGCATATTTTCCTATACTTTATAGAAAAGAAGCTCAGACAGCGTAGTGCGTTCAAAGGATAAACGAGAGAAAGAATAAAACTGCGGATTTATTTTTTTTACGTCGATGAATATAGCGAAGCAATTCTTTCATCATCTTGTAATAAAAAATGTTTCTTATGTAATGTAATTTCCCACACAGATTGCTATTCTTCTTCCCAAGGAGATTTCAAAATCAATATCTATCATGCTATACTGTGATCATTGCTTAATATTTATCCACGTTTGCAACATCACATAACATCAAAATCATTTAAATTAATTTTATTATAAAATGCAAATTTCAATAAACATGAAATAAACAAAAAACCTATGTAAATATAATTTACAGAAAATACATCTCTATACTATACATCTATACACTTACAATTTACGATTAATAACAAGACATCAAAGTAAAACAATATTCTTTAAAAAACCGTACCGTCGGATTTGATTGCGATTGGTGGACCACGAGTAATCGGACGTAAAGATTTTGCGATCTCTCTTCCGGCCTAAATAAATAAAAGTAATTGATCAATCATCTGCTTATATTATTGAGAAGCAAAATTTATAAAAGTAGTGGTACCTTCCAAGTCCCTGCCTCAAGAACTTGTGCTAAACTTAATTGTTCTTTATTCAGACCAAGGTTCTCTCGAATCTTTTCCGCAATTACATCGAGTAGCACAACAGTCATTGCACGCCATTCAATAACCACAGGGTCATCAACTTCAAACATTGGAACAATTTCAATATCTTTCTGGCCTGGTTTCAAAACATTATCATTATAATATTTAAGACCACGTTCTGAATCATCCGACTTAAGTGTTAACACACCAATATCAGTTAAAAGCCCACCTAAAATGATAAATTATTTAATTAAATTTTTTGCTTTTAAAAATGTCATAAAATATATTTTCACTACTTTTATTACCATTCCGATATTCTGGCAATCCTGTTAAATGCTCAACTCCCTCAAAAGTGATGGCAGATATTTTTATCATTGGTTCAATTAGTGAATAAGTGAGCCATTGTGAAAGTTTATGAAATGGAACCAGATGCTCGGTTGAATCGGTTGTTGCTCTTGATGGTTCAAGCACATCACAAGGCCATACATCTCCAAGAGACACACCATTTATCGAAGTTCTAGTTGGAGGCCAAACCTCTGCAAGCCCATCAACTACAACTGACCAAAGAGTGTCTATTTTCACTGTAGTTTTTGATTGGATGGTTGTAGTTGTTGGATGCGATAAAAGATAATCTGAATTTGATCAGACAATAAAATAGCATTAGCGATCAACTATTTGTTTCAATTTATAAATTTAAAGAATAAAAATACCTAGAAGATTACCAGGTCTTGTTGGCTATGTAATTAATAAATGTTTATGTCAATTTTTGCAACAAAGGTTAAATATTTAAATCTACTTCATACCGATCCATCTCTTCCTCCAAAAAACTCGGGATGACTTTTCAGCGCTTGACCAAGTCGACTGAGCAGATTAGAACGTCCTTCAAGACCTTCTAAAGGATTAGTATCATTCACTTGGAAAGCCTTGCGAACATCATCAACACTAATATTGATTAATCTGTCGGCTTACATTTCAATATGAAACAAGTTAGTCAAAGAAATTGCCCCAAGCGAATTCTAAATAAAATAAAATTTACGCCACATACCATCAACCTGATGGGGTTGAGAAATTTGACTTGAAAAGAGTCCAGCTTTGAACATATCGTAAGATGCAATCGCTAATCCTTCAGATCTATTAAAACTAGATCCGGTATCTGGTTCTTTATAAGACCAAGAATTACCAGCACCTGCATCTAATAAAACAGAGACTACAAATAAATCCAAAATTCGACGCGTAATTTCTTGTGGATCAATAATATTATTCTGCTTCCATTGATCAATTAAAATTTGTACACGTGAACGTTCACCAACATCAAAATGGCGCCAACGACCGTGAGGGGGTATTTCACCAATATCTTTGTAATCACGTTCCATTAATGAAATGACAGTGGTAACGGCATTCTGTAACTTCGAAAAGTCAACATCGAAATGTTCAAGTTCATTTTTCTCCGCCTTTTCATAAACCTTTCTTGAGCGTTCACGAATAGCTTTAAGGCTCTTTAAATATTTAATTTGCTCATGCATTTCTTGCATAGACATTTTTTTGGGGAGAAAGTAAATCAAGTTAGAAATTAATCGATCATTATTTATAAGATCTTTGATTCGTGTAACGAATCTCACGCGGAAATTTTAAAATACCCACTAACCCATGTGATTTACGGTAAATCATGTCATTAAAGAATTAAGAAATTAGATTTATAAAAAAGGTGTTTCTGTATATTTTTTATCATAAACTATAAATTATTAGAATTATTATTTTATTTTATTCTAGATAGTCCAATTGGATTTAAATTTAGAGTTATTTTTCTACTCAACATTTATCTGATTTATTTTTTTTTATTTTATATATATTTATCATTAATTTTAAATTTAATAGTTTCTCTTAACGAAAGAAAACAAAAATCTATAATATTTTGTTTAAAAAATTAAAATTAAGAAAAACAAAACAAATGAAAAGAAAAGAAATTATTCTAATATTCACTTATGCCTGAATAATCCACAAAGGAACATTTAACGTTAAAATCTTGCTCAAAAATTTTACACTTGTCAGGTATGCAATATTTCAATTACTACAATAAAAAAAACTAATATTAGTAATTATATTAACTTGTTTATTTATTTAAATATTAATAAATTATACAGGAAAGATGTTTATTTTAGCTTTTCTTTTAATAATTATATCGAAAATATCGAAAAATATGTGATTTTCAATCAACAGAAACGAACGAGTCAGAATATAATATAAAACAATAATCTGGAATTAAAAATAATAATTCAGAATCTATTATTTAATAATAATAAGAAGCATGAGAAATTTAGCATTTCTAGCCTTTTAAATGGTTATTCTTTTCTATAGATATTCCCAGTAGAAGGAATACGAACAATAATTCATGACATTATTGCTTACAATATATAAGCATATTTGTTGTCATGATACGAAACGTATAGATGTCTCGGAGTTTGTCTCAGTACAACATTCTCTTATGAGATCTTGTGCTTCGCACTCTCAAGTATAACTTACTGATAACGTATTGGAACCTGCCATAGAACCAGACTTTCAAGGAACTTTCATAGCAATCATTTTTTGTTTAGTTGCTGGACGTTTTACTGACTCAAGCGGATCAAGTAGCGATGGTGGTGTTATAGAGGGATAAGGTAGCATTTGAGCAATGTGTTACATTGCTATAAGATGATGATGACGATGATGGCGGTAATAGTTATTATGATGGAAATGGAGATAGGAATGGGAAAGACATTTTAGTCAATAACGATAATATTTAATCTGGGATTACTCTAAAATGTTAGGTCTAAAATGTTTGATATTGCAGGGCAAAATCATCAATGAGCAAGTAATAATATATTGAAGTTTTATGTTGTTACTTTCTAGATTTCATATTATTTTTTTAGTCATTTTATTATAGTAATTTTTCATAAACAATTTTTATTTTTGATTTATACCATCTCCGACAAAGCCAGATTCTGTTGAAATGTATTGCTCCTAGTGACATGTTCACATGAAAACCCGCTCTCATCCTTGACAGGAAAATCAGATTGTTAAATATTCAATAATCCGAAAAAAGGATTTGATGGAGGATTTTAATGATATTCATAGTGCTAAATACATCTAAATACATCAGGTTAAAATGCTCACTATAGTCATATCAAGTTTTTCTCCTGGGATTCAATTCTAACGAGAGGTTTGTCTTTGGAGGATGTGAGCTTCGTATAAGTTTTAAGATTAAAATGGCCATTTGACTCTACGGAGACTGATTTACTAATTTCATCGTGACTTTTATAATTTATTTTAATTACAATAAGAACTCCACTTTGTATTTTAATTAAGCTTGTTAAAGTTTCACTTGGAACACCACTCAATAACGAAAGCTGGTGAGTAGTCTTTTTTAAAATCTTTTTAAGTTCGTTTAATGATTTATTATCTTCATCATCTAAATCCAAATCTAATTTAAAGCTACTATAGAGTCAAAATCAATGTTTTCGATACGCTTTCAAAGTCAAATATGTTGCAGCTTAAAATGAGAGGTAAATTTCTTCTAAGGCTAATTATCGGCGAGAGAACTGATAGCGAACAAGTACCGTGAGAAAAAGATGAAAATACTTTGAAAAGAGAGTTAAATAGAATTCAACATTAATTATATTCAACTTAATTAAAAAAAAAATTGTTCTCAAACATAACAAGGATGTGAAGTCTTTGTTTAGTACTTGAACTTTGATGGAGAGAGTACTTTGATATGCTTAAATTTTTCGTACCGAAGATTAATATAATCACGTTGGGGTTTTTCGTCGGGGGGTTTTTTCACTATGGGGGATTTACAATCGTGAATGAGGCAATAGTTCTTTGTTTTTGAAGAAGAATGTTATGTAATATGTAAGTGCATAAAAGGGAATAATGGAATTTTGGAAATTGATGAAGAAAATTGTATTCGCACAAGCGAGATTGTATAGTTGTAACTTTTAAAAAATTACGTTTTAAAGTCATAAGAATTTATGCTGAAATAATAATTTGATTCCATCTTTTTCATATATTACCATTTACAGTCTGGTGAACTCAGATTAAACTTTTCTATGAAACTCAAATAGTTTTACCTCGTGTTTTTACTTTTTATTATTCTTTTATACTATCATTATACTTTACCGTTCAACTATATACCTCTATATTACCAAAAATTTTCATCACATTACGCGCCAAACACTAAGGAACTTAACGAACTTAACGTTCCTTCACATCACGTGATCTATGTATGAAATCTTTCTCATTAGAGAACCACGGTAATTGAAAATTTCAATGCACGCGTAATGCCGTGGAATTTTAGTACTAGATTAGTGGAGTACTTGTAACAAACCAGACCGTGCAATAAAGTTTAATTGCAGTAAGTAAAGAGGACCTATCAAGATTATGGTTAAGAATTGGTTTTCATAGTAGACAAGTCCTTTATTTATCAGAACAAGCAGACACAGCAAGTCCTTTGAGTGGATATTAAATTGAGGCTTCATCAGATCTTAAATGATGCGTCTATCAATTCGTTATATCCTAATGCTGCTCCGACTCCAGTTACTAAGGCAACAATAATGAGTGTCTAATTAATCGAATCTAAGGCGAAATGAGATACTGGTTGAGTTCGGATAGCTTGTATAGCTTATGCAATAGCTTGAGGTATTCAAAGAGGGGTATTATTTAGGAAAAATCTTCTTAGTACCATCATCAAATCGTACAATCCTTAATTCTTTTATGTTATATTGTAAGGATCACTCTTCTGTAATAATAAACCGACCTGGAGAAAATTCTAAAACTTTATAGAGGAATCGATCTTAAATTTCACATTTTACAATTTAAAAAAATATAAAATATAATTTTTTTATATTTTTTATTTTATTTCTTTAAATTCTTCTTTTTCTTATAATTCTTTATCTTTTTTATTCTTTTAATTCTTTATATTTCTACTATTATTTTATATAATTCTAAATAATATTTTAGATAAATCATACAAGATATAGTATATTACATGAAATAGTGCCATATTTTTTAAACTAAAATTTTTTGTACGCGTTGTAATAAAATTTTTTAAAGATATGTAAATATGTATAACATGTTAGACCTTTAAAACTGAAATATAAACTTAAAGTTTACATTGTTCTTTTTAAAAAAGTGAATTCGTTTTAGAAATTTTCAATATCTTATAATTGATTCGTTATGTAATGGAGTTATGAATCAATATATGAATAATCATACTAGCAATTACCAAAGCCATTGAATCTTTTTACTTTCTTCGGAACTTCTATGAATTATGATATTTTCAACCTGATGATCTGATGACACCGAAAGTTCGTTTCAAATCTTGTGTTTCCGAAAGTAAAAAACAAAGGAATAAATGTATATGGAAATGTATTTATAATTACTTTTCTTTGACACACGTTTATAATTTTAAAATTTTAATAATACGAACTTTTATCGTGATCTACTGTACATGTAATTTACATATTATTTATTTAAGTTTCAATAGTTAACACATATTCTAGATTAATCAATATTCTACGAATTCTTGTGTTTATGACTTATACTAGATCGAGAATTAGTTATAAAATTATAATAAGCAGTATATATTGCAGGTATAATAGGAGGGAATGGTGCATCTTTCGTTATATAAACACTTCTACAAAAAAAAAAGTAAGATGAAAAATCAGTATTCATTTTTCAATTCCATAATATTTAAAATCATATTATATTTTACCTAGACATCATATTTAAAATATTTGGAATAGTAGTATATCCATAATTAATTTTTGAATCCAAAGATAAAAAAGAGAAACCAAAAAATTCAAATCCTTTAAAATAAGCAACTTTTTCATAACCTTGACTATCAAATGAACTCGTATTCTTATTTTCTGTTATATTAAGATTTTTAGGACATAATTTATGAATGTAACCATTCATAATTATTGTCCAAGAAATTTTCCATTTACAATATTTCATACTTTCTTGTAAAGTAAGTTTTTTCGTTAGGTTTAAAGGAGGATAAGTAGTAAATTGAATGTCAACATCAGGAGCTGACCATAAAGAAGATAATCCAAATTCAATATGACATAATGTTGTTAATACTTTATGAGTAAATTTACCATCTTTATCATAACGAAATTCTTGTACTTCATACCATCCAGGTGGGATTACGATTAATGAACGAGAAATTAATTCTGCCAATACATAATTATTTGTATTGGTTGTATTTGAAGTTGATGTTACATTTGTAGATGAAGAATTATTATTAACATTATCTCGTTTAGAAATCTCACTGCTATTAAAAATTCTTCCTTTAATAACATAATCAAATCTACTATTAAATGGAAAAAGTCTTTTAAGACTTAATTCATAATTTAAAGGAATTCTAGAAATATCTTTATCATTAATTACTCCTATGTTATTTATTATAATTATTATTATAACCAAGAGAATTATTAATGAAATACAAATAATTACACAAATAGTTGGAAAACCATTATTTTTTGAAGAATCATCATCATCATATGGTGATGGTGATGGTGGTTGTGATGCAGGATATGGTGAAATTCCTTGTGAATGTAAAGAATCTGTTGAAGAATCAGGGGTAGGTGATACTAATGTTGTTTCACCATCTTCACTCTCTGGTATTGTTGTTGATTGTGATTCTCTTATGTCTGAACTGCTTGTCATATTTTTTTTTTTTTTTTTTCCCACCAGATAATTCAATTAATTATACGATTAATTCATTGAAAAATATTATTTTCTGTTTTTTAGTAAAGCCTTTAATATATACGAATTACGAAAACGTGGCTTTGTTAAATTTATAACGTGGCGCGTTCAAAAGAAAACCAAACTTCATTTGCTGCGCCACATAAACATTAATCATTTAATAAACCTCATGTTATATTTAAGAGAGAATTTTAATTGGCTGAAAAACGGATTGATGAATATTTTTATTAATACATATTAAAAAATCTAAATATTCCTCTGCCAAGCGTATGCCCCTTTTTTTAAGGAAGCGCGCTTTAATAATTAATTAATTTATTTATATTAATACAAGAAAAAGTTGCTTAACATGGTATGTTCTCCGAATTATATCATTATCCTAATTTACGCGGAAAGAAATAAGGTTATGATTATTAATTGCCTATTTAAAATTTTTTACCTAGATTTACTGATAATATTATGGAATTCCTAGAGAATAACAATATTAAGCAATGTTCCAA
This sequence comes from Oehlia diaphana, assembly GCA_003833135.1. Taxonomy (NCBI): domain Eukaryota; kingdom Fungi; phylum Glomeromycota; class Glomeromycetes; order Glomerales; family Glomeraceae; genus Oehlia; species Oehlia diaphana. The sequence continues at coordinate 22,172 of QZLH01000229.1, read as the reverse complement.
ATTCCAATTATTGTAATTTTCAGAATTCTGTGTACGTGTGTACGTTGGGTTAATTATAATTACAGGACGATTACAGGATAATTTGTCCGGTTTTGTCCGGTAATCGTCCTGTAATCTGGCCAATTTATTTTTTAATATGGGTAACACAATTCTGAAAACATTGATAAGTCTTAAAAACACGATCAGCGTATTGTGATTCTCCTGTGATTATAAGTAATCATGAAATTTGGAGGAGTGAGACTTTTATTTTTAGACTACACAATATACTGTACAATCTGTATATGACTATATGTACTGCAAGTACATCATGGTATACTTCGTGACTTTACTATTTCATGAGTATACTGTATGTATATAGACGTGATATTAATGCCTTTGCAGTTGAAATCATATGGGTGAAAATTTAGTGGTGAAATAAATATTTACTATTATTACAATAAAACTCTTTTCTAATTTTTTTTGCATGAATCACAAGGTCACAAGTAATAAGAGTCCTATGATAAATAAGATTTTATTTTTGCCTATATTGTGAAAAATCCTTTCAATATTTGCTTCTGCATGCAATATTTTTAAAACATTTACAACGTTTTCATTTGTAATCTCGTTATAACAAATAATAAATTTATTCGGAAAATAAGGTTTTGTGCTTCAATGAATAATTTTTTAGCGGATGTTCCAAAATAAGTTACTATGATTGAATCAACAACGCGTTAAAATTATGTCGGTTTTCAGTAAAATCTGTGAAACGATGATAATTTAAATATAGAAATTAAGAATAAAATATGCGGGTAATAAACATAAACAATGAAAAGTGGCTTATGCAGTTATGCTGTTATGCAAAATATATTTATCTAATAATAGGATTGGATCGATCCGGTCCCGGTACACAAGGGCTAGGACCGGATTGAACCGGCCTAAAAAACGGGCCGTTATTTGTGTAATTGTTGGTCCAGAGTCCGAAAAAAAAACTATCGGTCCGGTTATTCCAATACCGTGAAAGAAGGATTAAAGAATCAAATTTTTACCGCGATATGGTTTAAATTATAGAAAGTAAAAATTTTCAAAAAAAAAAAAAACCGTTTATGATTTTTTTAATTAAGAAAAAAGGCTACCGATAGTAAATAATTAATAATAATAGAATTTTAAATATTTGTTCCATAAAAAGTAATTTATAATATAAAATAATTATTTAGGTAAACAGAATTAAAAGATTTTTCTATATATGGAATTGAATATGAAATTTGTTTAAAAAAGTCAATTTTTTTTTGGCCGAATATATAATTATTATTTAGATTATAGAGGGCTTAAAAAAATTAAAAAAATTAAATAAAAATTTGATATTAAAATTTTTTACAATTATTGGTTTATTTGGACTTGCTTAATATTTACAATAATGAGATTACTTTAAATGAAATAAAATCATGTAAATAATTGTACTATTTCAGAATGAAAATGTATCAAAAACTCCAAATCTTTCATTGTCATTTATTGTTATTATTTTGCTTGAATGTTTGTGTTATCTCATGACCTTTTGATTGTAAATAATAAATAATAATATGGTTTAATATTTCTATATTTTGTTTAACCAATATATCACGTTTTATGTAATATATTTGATAATAGATCTTCAAATATTATAATATTATAGGCTCGAGTTTATCATGATCTTATAATACAGTAATATACTGTATATATATATATCTTCAATAATAAGATTTATTATTAAATTTATATCGGTATATCCTATACGCCAAAAGAAAAAACATATTGATGGTTTACTATATAAAATTTGTAACATTAAATAATAAATACAATTTTAATTTTCTTTTTTTTCTTTTTTGATTTATTAGATTTTGTGTATTTTGTAAAAATTATATGCAAATTATTAATGCATTGGTATCCTTAAAATGACTTATTATTATTATTTTTTTATTTTTTTTGTCATATGATAACAAATAATAAATGCATAGTTACCTTTTAACCAGCATTACACTATAAGAAAATAAATATAAATATATTATAATCTATGATGTTATAATTGAAATTTTTTTTTTTTTTAAAAAAAAAAAATTACCTCATCAAATTACAACTTCTTAAAATCATATGATGTGATGATGTCACTTAATCACATTTTATATAACCACACTTAATCGTGCTTTCGGTTATATTATTACATACCTAACCTAATAAAAGCTGGAAACATATGGTTAGAAAAAGTAATTACGCTAAATTTTTATTCATTATTGATAAAAGTTCTACATTTTTTTTTAAATCGTGTATTTTAATACATATAAATTAAATATGAAATTTTGACAGGACTCACAATTTTAAATATTGAACCGTTCCAGATATTATAATTGGTGATGATTATATAGCCCTAGAACTCAAGAATCCGTAATTTGAATTTTTTAATACATAATTAATAATTGAAACTAAAGAAAAAATAACCTTACATCCATTAATTACAGAATGATTAACTAATTGGTATGCAAATTTTTTTTTTTTTTTTATTAAAAGACAATCAATACAATTTAAGTCAGTATCATATAAGATCCCAGCCCATTAATGCCGCCTTAAATTGACTGCAAATTGTAAATAAACATATACGACCTCCTTATAGTTTCCAGCAAAAGTTAGTTATGATAGCCACAGAATTCATTCATTAACTCGTTACGAGAATTTACCGAGAGACGCTTGAATCTTTCCTCAACATCATCCGTATCGTCATTGTTCGCAACCTTGATAAAGAATTGATTATAAGGTTGAATAATCTCTCTTGTCTCGTTTCCCATATCCGTGCCAAAAGCCGTTTGTTGATGGGTTGAATATTGATAAGGCGAGCAAATTCCAAACACTTCACCAGGATTAGTAGCCAAAGATTGATTTTTTTGAATAGACTGTAGTGAATAATCACTTGATCTTTCATGGATTATAGATGATCGTAACATGTCGTTATTAATTCCTTCTTTCTTTAACAGAGAATTTATTGCCTCGTTTAATGAGTCTTCATGTTTTACGACGGACATAGTAGCTTTTAGTTGCATGTGAAATTGTTTCGCTGCCATTCTATTACTTATTTTTTTTGCTTTTTTATGACTCTTTGCACGTTTAAATTTAGTGCTTTTTCTTTTTTGTAATTTTGATAATGTCCTTTCAAAAGCTTGATTTGTATCTTCATCAATATCCATAGTCTGGTATGAAGAAGAGTAAGGATGTGATCGACGCATCTTATTACTACGAATCCTACCGGATGTTTTTTTACTTTTACCTGGAGATCTAAGGGAAGTGGGTAGGTTTGCAGCTGCATATACTGACCAGTACATTACTTCCTCTGTTCCTAATTATATAAAAGAAGATTGATTAATTAATATTTCAGAAAAATAAATATTCTAAATATTCGAATAAAAAAAATGATCATGAATTCAATAAAATGATAATTACCTTCTAAAGCACGTAACACAACATATTCAGAACCAATTCTTAAACCACCAGAAGTAGTAATACGATTAACAACTTCTTTAGCCATGGGTAAGTGTAAATGAACGTATCCTATGGTTTCGTCTCTTTGATAATCAACGGTTACTTTTAAACCATTATCTTCGAAAGCTTTCTAAAAATAATTAAAAAAGAAAAAGAACAAAAAAATTTTATTAATAAAGATTACAATAAAATGGAAAACTTTCCCGAGTAAAATAAAAAAAAAAACAAAAAAGTAAATAAATAAATTTAAACATTACCTTTATCCTACTTTGAGTTGAATTTGGGTCTAGTCCTTGTAACATTATTACTCTATTAGAAGAATCGCAAGACGAAGATCGTTCACTATACTTTTGTGCAGCTGTACTTGATTCTCCATTCTTTGGTGGCCAACAGTCCATTTCGTTCTCTCTAATCTGAAAAATAATCAGTAAAAGAGAAAAAAAAAAAAAAATAATTTTGTGGCAAAAGTGTGTAACGGGTAAAAAAGCGTGTTGATTGCTGATTTTATAAAAATTTTGAAGCAATTTATTTGTCATACTTGTAGAAAACTTCGTCATTCTAGTTTTAGAAACTTTCTATATAATTATGCACATGGCTCGTGCGCAGTTAATATCATGTGATTAAATTCATTTAGCGAAACCCGGCGAAACTAGTTCCTTTTTTTTAAAAAAACTTGTTGTATTTGTATGTTTAATTAATTTTCACGTGATGATTAGATTGTTGTTCTTTTTTCCGGAATTTACAATTTCCTATCGGAAATGTCCGATCACTCCGGTGGTTTTTAACCGACAATGTAATGAAACACTACGGCGCCAATTGCATCATGCAAATCCCTTAAAATACTAACTAAGGGTTTATTCACGCATATAATTATTATTATGATTTTTATTGGGTTTAAATATTTAACACGGATTAGTAAGATTCTAATTAAATTATTAATGAAAAGTAGTAAACTAATAATATAGCTAATATAGTAATTTTGTAACACTAATCTTGTTTTGTCCATAAGCTTAATTCGCGCATAAAATTATTATGTCAAAAATCAGTTATTACGCGTCATTTGTAGCATAAATCATGTGACTATGTGATTATAAATTATTGTTATTAATTCAAAAGGAGTGTCCTTAAATAGACCGGGGGTTCAGGTACTTATCCTAGACCTCAACTGTATTAATCACGTGACGATTACTCCGAAAAAACTTATTTATATAGGGGGTTTAGGATTAAGAATTTGGAAGAACTTGGACCCCCGGTTCAGGATAAATTTGTCCATTCAAAATTAATATTAAATGATGTCATTTCGTTTGGATTTGGTGAATATATCATACCAAACCACACAAAAAAACGATGATCAAAATTCAGTGTAGATATTAAACAATTTTATGACGTACAATTAAAATTAAACAGCTCAATTTTTTGCTAGCATTGACACAAATTAAATCATTTATTTCATTAAAATTATTCAAATTTGCAAATCAACAGGCAATTTGTCATTATATAATTAAAACGATACTCAAATTTTTTCATAGTCATGTGACTTTGTAGACGTGTGCTTATTTTTACACTGCAGTCTTTTTGTTGTTATTAAACCAGAAATACAAATAATTTACTTCAAATTATAATAATAATTCTAGATCATTGAAGTCGTGTCATTCTATATTATAAGCAATAAGTATTTGTTATATCTTGGATGATCAGCCTAAAGAGATCAGCCTAACAAGGATGATCAGCCGGTTATGCTGATCATTTTTTATCCCCATAACTGGTTTATCCCTTATCATTTACTCAGTTAGGTATAAGTGTAATCAATATAATTGTAAATGGTGACGATCAGGGGAGATTTTTATATTTTGCATATCTTCATCCCAAGGTTACGTAAATTATATTGCAAATCTTTTGTGAAAATTTTTCTTGTTATGTTCAAATTTTCTAAACCTAGAATATAATATTAATAGAATCTCAGATTATGATAAGTAACGATTTACTAATTTTCACCCTAAGTTCTGATTGGTCCACAATCACGTGCCGATTTATGCTTCACGAGATCTATATATAAAATTGGTGATTCATTATCTTATCCAAAATCTTGGGTAGCCATTCTCTTCTGCGAAGGGCGATGTCCCTACATGGGCATACGGCTTTTTTCCTTTACTCTAAGGCGAAGCGAATTTTTTTTAAATCACTCCCGAGTTCTACGATCATTGTATTACCGTTTCACTTTTCTTGAATAAAATAAAAAAATAAAATAAATTCATTATTCAAAAAGGCCAAAGCCCAATAAACATCTCCTCGTAGGAAACAATAATTATCTATTCGCATTAGAAACTTATTTTATGCAACAATTACCGTTAATAATTGCAAGCTGTCCTATTTAAAAGCATTAAGGAAAGAAGCTCGAAACATTCAAACTGAATATACAGTGAGTTCAAACACCGTTAAAACTTATGGGAATTAAATGATACAATAAAACAATTTTAATTTATTTAGATTTTAAAATACTAAAGATAATATAATAAAATAAATAATTAAATATGATAAATCCTTTGATATATATATCAAAAAAAAAAAAAAAAAAATTTCGTTGCATTCATATCAAACTTGAGTTCCGTCTATAATACAATCCGAACATTCATCAGAATGAAGAGTATTAACTTCCCCTATAATATGCAAATTTTTTTTATTTAACTTTAATTAATTTAAGTAGATAAAAGAAAATCATTATAATAAATCACCTGTCTGTATTTTCATAATATGTCTTGAAGATATAAATTCTTGTTGATTTGGGCAGTTTATGGGTTCTGGTAAATTTTTAAGATTGAGAAGTCGACTTGTATAGATAGCTTGAGGATGTGATTGTAGTTCATTTGATTCATTAAGATTGTATGATAATCTTATTGGCATTTTTTTATATTTACTAAGGCTATCTGATAATAAGCATACAATTTCTTTGGAAGCCGGTCGGTCCTCTGGATTCGCACTCCAACATCTTTCAATTAATTCTTTTAAAGAATCTGGTGTTTCTGCTTTAATATTTGGACGTAAACCCCGACAAATATCCAGTGCGAGATATTGATCATGTGGTTGATTATTGAATGGCGGAATTACTGTAATTACTTCATTTATAATCACACCTAATGAATATACATCAGATGCTAAAGTATGTGGTTTTCCACGTAATATTTCAGGGGCCATATATGACATTATTCCATAAACATTCTTTTTGGTTGAACTTTTTTCATTTGCTGGCATGCAAAATCCAAAATCACCAATATATGCAAATATAGAATCAACAAAAATATTTCCTGGATGAAGGTCTTTATGCATTAATTTATGTTTATGAATATTATCAATCGCAAGACAGATATCATATATTATATTTAGTCTTTGATACCATGCTAATGTTTTGATGGTTCGTTTAAGAAATTTGCGTAAATCCCCATTTTCCATATACTGTAATACTAATGCATAATCGTAAGTAACAGGATCTTGAGTAATCCCAAAACATTTAATCACACACATATAACCACTAACTTCGTTAAAGAAATTTAACTACAAAATATATAGACAATATAAGTTAATCTTGTAAATTATATTTTTTAGCGCTTTTTCGCATACCTCATTTAGAAGATCTTTATTTATATTTTCTGAATTATTCAATACTTTTAAAGCGATTGTTGTTGATCCATTTCTTCTCCAACTATCAGACAATTGACTCCACTTTTTAATTTGTCCGTCTATCCATGTAGCTGAATATACTTTAGCAAAACCTCCTTCAGCAACATAATTAACATTTGTAAATTTATCATATGGAATCCATTCTAATAATCCATATCTTCTAGCTACAAGTTGATTATTTTGTATTAACCCATCAATAACTTCATTCCCGCTAGTCCACTTATTAAAATCTCTTTGGAAGCGTTTAGGATTACAGGATAAACAACCATACAAATCTTCATGTATTCTAAGACATTCTTTACATTTTCCAAATTTCATACGATTTTTTTCATTAATATCAGTTTCCATATTATAACAATCACAATAAGATCGAGCATTATGAAAACATATTTCAGGAATTTGTTTAATTCGTATTAACTCGCGTTTTATCGACATAATATAATTAACTATTATTTTAATTTGCAAATACGTTCCTTTAAAACGTTGAATTTTAGAATAGATATATTCATTATTTTGTATAATTAATTGTAATTCTTCTGAGGTTTTTAATTTATCTGTTATTCTATTATATAACTTATTATAAAAATTTTCATAAAATTGTAATTCAGTCTGTAACTCCTTTAATTTTTGTTCATTCTGGGCAACGCAATCATGACAATAATTATAGGTAAATATTTTGTTACATTTTTCGCATAAAATGTGATTGTAATCCTTGTATTTTGCTTGTCTATCCTCTTCATTTAAATCATAATCTGAAATCGTCATAGTTATTGTATTATCATTTACTTTGCTTTCATTAAAATTTTTAAATTCTTTTAAAAGTTGATTTAAACTGTATAAACATCCACATTCCGTATTAATTTCAGAACAGTATTTGCATATTCCAAATGACATACGCTTTCGTTCATATTTATCAGCCTTAGAATAACATCTGTCACATCTATAATAATAAAAATTATAAATTTCATGATTACATTTTTCACATTCGATAATATCATAACTCTCAAATTTTGCTTGTCTTTCTTTAACGTTTAAATCGTAATCTGATGTCTTAAGAATTCCAGTTTTAAATACACATTTCATACGAAATTTTTTACTATAGTTAGTTTCTTTAACAAAACAATTTCTACAATAATAATAATGATTGTCAATTTCTTGATTACATTTTTCACATAAAATGATTTTGAAATTTTTATATTTTGTTTTTCTTTTTTCTAAATTTAAATCATAATCTGTTTTCTTAAAAATTCCAAAATTTGATCCATATTTCATATGATTTTGTTTATTGATATCAGTTTTTTTATTATAACAAACTAAACAATAATAATAATGCTTAGCAATTTCTTGTTTACATTCTCCACATATGATGGGATCATAATTATCATATTTTACTTTTCTTTCTTTCAAATTTAAATCATAATCTGTTATCTTAAAAATTCCAAATTTTAATCCATATTTCATATGATTTTGTTCATTGATATCAGTTTTTTTATTATAACAAACTAAACAATAATAATAATGCTTAGCAATTTCTTGTTTACATTCTCCACATACGATATGATCATAATTATCATATTTTACTTTTCTTTCTTTCAAATTTAAATCATAATCTGTTATCTTGAAAATTCCAACTTTAAATTCATATTTTATATGAATTTCATCATTTGTATCATTTGTATTATGACAATATACACAATAATAATTCTTCTTATCAATTACTCGATCACATTTTTCACATATGATGTAATCATAATCATAAAATTTTTTCCTTCTTTTTTTCAAATTTAAATCATAATCTAATGTCTTGAAAATTCCAAAATTTAATCCATACTTCATATGATTTAGTTTATAAATTTCGATTTCATTATTATAACAATTTACACAATAATAATCCAGCTTGTCAATATTTTTGTTACATTCTTCGCATAAAATATTTATAAAACCTTTATATTTTGCTTTTCTTTCTTTCAAATTTAAATCATAATCTGATGTCTTAAAAACTCCAATTTCACTATTAAAACAATTTACACAATAATAATACAACTTGTCAATTTTTATGTTACATTTTCCGCACAAAACGACATCAAAACCCTCGAACTTTGCTTGTCTTTCATTCCAATTTAACGAATGATGATCATTTACTGTAAAAATTCCAAAATTTGATCCATATTTCATATGATTTTGTTCATTGATATCATTTTTTTTATTATAACAAACTAAACAATAATAATAATGCTTGTAAATTACTTGGCCACATTCTTCACATAAAATGATTTTATAATCTTTATATTTTACTTTTCTTTCTTTCAAATTTAAATCATAATCTGATATTTTAAAAATTCCAACTTCAAATGTATATTTCGTATAAATTCCGTCATAACAATATTTACAATAATAATACACTTTATCAATTTCCAGATTACAATTTTCACATAAAATGTAATCATAATCATAATATTTTTTTCTTCTTTCTTTCAAATTTAAATCATAATCAAATGTCTTGAAAATAGCAAAATTTAATCCATACCTCATATGATTTCGTTTATGAATTTCGGTTTCATTTTTATAACAATTTACACAATAATAACCCTGCTTGTCAATATTTTTGTTACATTCTTCGCATAAAATGTTTTTAAAACCTTTATATTTTGCTTTTCTTTTTTTCAAATTTAAATCATAATCTGATGTCTTAAAAATTCGTTTATTAATCAAAAAAGAAAGAATGCTTCTTCCAACTAGCATGATTATAAAAGTAATTTTGTCTGTCGGTTATGAAAAAAAAATTTTGTAAAGGCAAATAACAAAGTATATAACAACGGAAAATTACATTGGAATGTTTTTCGGAGTTATATCAACCAGACTTTCCAAGTAGAATATCTATCGAGTTGCTCTTTTAGAATTTTATGACCAAATTCTGGGGTAATCTTACCACACCACCTCGCGTGTTACGAATATTAATAGTATTGGTTACACTGCATAAAGAGTGTGGCATTTTATGCAGGTGACAAATAGAGATCAGACCACAAAAAAATTCAACAACGCGAACTGCCGCCATCACGTGACCATGTGACAAAATCATCACCTGTACTACCTGAGGTGGTGTGGTAAGATTAGTAATGAAGGAGAAAAAGAAAGAATGATATTTACATGCTTTATTTTATACTTTTAATATACTTGCCACCCATTCCTCAAAAAGGAAATTTAAACAATGATTTATGTCGATCTCATTGTTTAAATTTCCTTTTTGAGAAATGGGCGGCAAGTATAATACTTTATAATATATGTTTTTAAGAAAATTTAAATTTTAATAAATATTACATATTTGAAAAAATTAAATATTTTTAATCTAATTATGATAAATTTCAGAAAACAAATCTTTTTATTTTTATTATTACAAGATTCAAATTTCGATATATAAACTAGCGTTCAATCAATATTCCTAATCATATAATCTGAACGTTCATCAAGTATTAAGTATTGAGACATTTGTAATAAAATGTATTTTCTTGATATACAGTATCTTGAAGATATAATTTCTTGTTGATTTGGGAAGTTGATGGGATTCCTTTTGGTTGAATTTTTTACATTTTCATTCGCCGACGTGCAAAATCCGAAATCTCCTGCGCTAAAGGATTGTTGATTCTGCAATAAAGAATCAATTATGCATCTTACCTTTATCCTAAATAAAAAGTTTGCATATCGCTAATAATCAATCCTTTCCTAACAAGTGAAATCTATCTGTGGGCCTCATATCCATCGCGATAACGAACTTTTAGAATTATTCCAAAGTAAAATTTTCCCGATGTAATATTTCTATTGCCAGTTTATTAAGCGAATTATTTTTAAATCTTGCATTTAGCCTAACCATTTTTTTATTTAGAAAAAACGGAAAACCAAGCCTTAGACATGAAAATATAAATAAAGTATTTTCTATTTAATTAATTAGAGGACCATTCTTACGTAATACATGTGATAATTTGATGTAATTATTTTTATTTACTTGTTCTTTTAACATTATTTATTCTTTTGAAAATAATTCATATTAAAATAAACTACTATAAATATAATAAATACTATTTTTTAAAAAATTTCTCATGAAAAAAAATTTGTATAATTTAATTAATAACTTAAATCAAATTATGTTTTACTTGTTTTACTTAAAAGGTAATAACAGCCTTTATTTCTTATCCGATTTAGTTCCGATTTTCACAGTAAAAAAAAAAGTAGTCATAAATCGATAAAATCAATAAAATCATGCGAAAAAAAAATAAATTAATCGCGAGATCTATTAATAGTAAAAAAATGATGTAATAGTAAAAATATGTTTACTGCAATCGCGTAAAAAATTAACCGCAATTTAAGAAAAAAATTATTCGTCAGTCAATATAATAAATAAAAAAAAAAGCAATTATTTTTTTGGTCAAAGAATCGGATCATATAACATTTAACAGGACGGATTAAAGATGGTCATCGGTCCTAAAAGACCGCGGTCCTACGGTCCTACACCATAAAAAGACGGACCGGTCCGTCTTAGTGTAGGACTGCGGTCTTTCGGTCCTGTATCACATGTAATAAGACCGTCAGTCTTTTCAAGGACCGCAGGACCGATCGGTCTTTTTTCT
>QZLH01000228.1:90149-114649 GCA_003833135.1 Oehlia diaphana | reverse complement strand
TTCAAGATGACGCTAAAATGAATGCTGATCACCGAGAGTACATTGCTGTATTTGTTAGTAGTGAAGGGAGTGTACCTCGAAGAATGGAATGTAAATATGACGTTATTTCTTTTTGTGCTCCTGAGAATAGTATTACTTACAAGTTATTATTCTTATTTTAGCTCGTAGTGCCTGGTCACGTGCAAAAAAACCTATAATGGAAATCGGTGACCTTGATAGGAACACATCAATGGAATATCTTAAGAAGCGCAGTATTAAGGAAGAAGATGCGAAAAAATTATATGATTTGGTTGGAGGGCGCATTGTAGAGCTAAAGACTGTGGCAGATGACTTTCTGTCTGGACAAACCTTCGAAGGTAAGATTAGCTTTATATTTACATCAAATGAATTCGCATGATTTTGCTTTTTATTAATTGCTTATCCCTTTTTATACAGTCATTAAACAGTCGATTTTAGATGAAGTTGAGAAGAAATTTAAATCTGCACAACTCCTTCCGAATGATCCATATTATGAAGTAGGAAGAATATTTATCAGTGATACTGTATGTTGAAGTCTAATGAGCTCAGCTTTTTAGCATTTAAGAAATATTTTGATAAGGTTGAGAAATTAAATGAAATATTGGGAAACAATATATTTTCATATCATCCTGAAAAGAATATTGTCACCTTCCAATCTCGATCAGTAGAAAGTTATATTCATGAAAATGCTAACATATTTAACATATTCTCCTCACATTTTAAAATTATAGAAATTGATTAGAAATTTTCAAATGGCATATGTTTTGATGGGAAAGGTTTTACACCGTCTTTTTTTAGGTATTTACCATAAAAATGACGTGTAGAAAAAAAAAATATTGAACATTGTTTTAAAAAAAAGTATTTACTATTATTTTCATGCTATTTATTTTTGATAGCATTGCTTACTATTGATTTATTTTTTTCTTTTTTTATTCGAAGTCTGTACAGAAAAAAAACCAAAAAATCCAAAAAATCTTTAAAAAACCGAACAATTTTCCTTTTACATTAGTTGATTTTTTTTTTTCCTTTCAGTGTTTTATTAGTAGTTGAAGGAATGATGATGATGATTATAAACAAAAAAGACTTAATTTAGTGATTAGAAAGTGATTAATTTTGAGGTGTGAGTGATGATAATTTGAAAAAAACAAGAGGAGTTAGTTAGTTTATTATTAGTTATTGATGGAGATGGGATTGGACGCAAAATCAAACAAACATTTTTTAATTTTTTGAAACGATGATTAGCGAGAAAGCGAGAAAGAAATATATATAGTATATATATATATTTTTTTTTTCTTCAAAAATTTTTCAAGTTTTCCTTTTCTATTTTTATTTTTACAAATAATGTAACTAATGCATAATGCAATAAAAATAAAATTCAAATTGAGAAACTTTTAGAGTCAGATGAGTAAATGAAATGTATGATGCTATGCTCTCTCACATTTTCGAAAAATATCTATAGCTAATTTTTTTTATCACTAAATAACATTAGATTTTCGAAATAAATTATACCACTAAATTATTGTCTATCTATATCATTATCATCTACACAGACTATGAAAACTTCGTTAAGATCAAGTAATTCCGAGACTACAGAATGAATTCGGGGAATTAGCAATTGGGTTTTTTAAAAAAAAAAATAAGAAATGCAATATTTCCGATTCAAGCTTACCACTATTCATTTTCATAACATTCCAATCCGTACGAAATTACCTGGTCACATATTATAGTCTTACCAATATAAGTAAGATTTTGGCGGGGGCCCCGGCTGAAACGATGAGGCACGTGCTGACGATCATGATTTTCTCGGCGAAATCAAGAATGATAATTGTTCGCTTTGACTTTAAGCATCTATAGAGTCAGAAAAATTGATTACTATCGTGATGATGTTCTTTTAGAAGCTAGCCGAGCAATAAAACAACCTACTTTATTATAACTTTGCGGAAAATGTGAGTTCGTTTGATTGTTTATTTTGATGATGTTAAAATGGTAGGTTTTATTTTTCGTTTTATTTTTGCTTTACTTACACAAGGCAGATAAAAGGGTTCACTAACTGGGTCATTACCTTTTTATATAATTCGCAAGGTCAATTTTGTTATACATTTTTGGGAGAAATTACGTTAATATGATCGCATCACGAAAATCTGATCAGCGGATCCACTTAAAATTATAATAAAAAAACTTTGACGCTACCCATATACAAAGTTCAACAAGGAGGTCTTTTTGTTATGCGTAAAAGCTTTGGAAAAGTTCTAGAATAAATTACTTATTCCCGTGATACATGATATCTTCTATACTAAAATGTTCCTAACGTTACTGCGCATTTATCAAGTTTTAGATTAAATTATTATAATAAAACTTGTTAGAGAAATTTAGCATACACAATTCTCTCGATCCCTCAACCAACACCATGTGAAAAAAATATACTGTAATGTCTGGTAAATTAATTGCGCTAATTGTGTCTTTGCTTTATTGATCGTACGAGAAATACAGGTCGTAACCTGCTATAGTGTACATGATAACGTTATCCTAAACTAATCTATTCAGTTTATTCTTCTATTAAAGATAATCTGCTAATGATACCTTTCGGAATTCTGAAATTTTGAATAATATTGTTCTAGAATACTGCGGTAGAATTTTTTACCGGCCTATGCTACAATCGCAAACTTAAATTTATTGCTTGAACTGTTGCAGGTAAGACAATATTCCGTTCCGTTCCATTTTTATACCATTTGCCATGTAATCCATAATTCCCATGTAATAGGACATGGTGAACTCCACGGCTGAGCAGATACAAAATTATAATTATCAATCCCTATGAAACTATTTCGGAATTTCAAGTATGGAAGTGCTCTAAGACAGATTTAATAATTAATTTGGAACTGGTTTTGTTTCATAAGGATAGGCTTGAAATCAGAGGTCTTGACATACTTATCATAGCTCTTGATAATTGCCATGGCTCATGCCCAGTTTCTTTTTTATATTTTTATATAAATTAGAACAAATCTTATCCGTCAAAATGCTTGGTAACCCACTTAATTTGGCATGCCAATCCAGATATTCGAGGGTTAATACTTTATCGGACTTGGTCATATTGTCTTTTTATATGATTGCAAATCAATTTAAATTATAATAAGTATAGTTGATGTAAATTAGCCCTGTAAAAAAATATCACAATGAAGCGTAACATTCATCACATTATGATTCCAGGATTTTTGTAAAAACTGAGAGCATAACTCAGCAATTTCTTTTTTTATTTGAAGTGAGACCGATAATACATCACAAATATCATTAAGAGACATTGCTTTTTTATTAGAAAGAATTTTTAGAGTCGAAAAAACTAAATACAAAATGGGTTGACTTTATATCAAACTTCACATCAAACTTTCTATCACGCATAAATATAATAAAAGTGATTGTCATGCGTAATTGGATCTATCTTGATTATTACGTAATATCAGATAATCACAGTGGTCATACCGGCATTTTGTGCTTCCAATAGAATAAAATTCGGATTGGAAGCTTCCAATCCAAAGGATTTATTAGTAATTTATGCTTCAAAATCTTCCAAAGATGCTTCCAAGAGTGCTTCCAATCTTCCAATGGCACATCACTAGTCATACGAGACCTCAATGACCAATGGGAAAGTTTTTCTCCCTTCACGAGTATTATCGTAAAATGAATTATAATAAAATTTTGAAAGAAAAAATGATCGAAATAGCAGTAGCTAACACATAATATGATACATCAATATATTTATGTTGTATGTAAGTTGCTTGTCTAGCTAAGTCGCAGGGCAGAATCAATTATTATTTTCAAACCAGTAACTATTATTTTTGTTTTTTCTTTTTAAAATCGTACCACTGTACCACCATGTGCACATTCTAATTTAATTAATTGATCGGCTGGTCATATAATGTTTACGATGCTATTGTCTCGTGAAAAAGGCAGACATAAATAGCACCAATTCTCCATCTCTTAAATCTCATTTTGTTTATACGATCTTTTTTTTTTTTAAAAAAAACAAAAGGAAAAAAAATGTCAAAAATTATTGAAGAGAAATTTAATATTACTAAATGTCAAAGACTTTCTCAATTGAATGAGAAAATAATTAAGCAATACGAGTACGTAATATTTATTTTAAAATATCTTGGGGTTTTTTGAGACCTGATATTGTTATATTTAATTCACTTATCAATTTTAGAACACAAACTGGAGCAAGGATTATTCTTAATACCGGGCAAATTACAACTTTGACAATCTCCGGAAATTCATCTGAATTTAAAAAAGCCAAAATTTTGATAAGAGATTTCCTTGAAAAAAATTCTTTTATTCCAAAAGTTTATTATTTTATTTTGGACAGATCAATTTTGAAAAATAATGACAAACTTAAATTTGTTAAATTCCATGAGGAAACTATAGAAATTAACGATGATGTTGGTGATGGTGGTGATGATTGTTTGGAAGATTCAGACAGAAAAGCCCATTATTTCGTTGAATTTCTACAACAAAATAATGAGACTGACGATGATTATGATTCGAACAAACCCGAAGAATTCCTAAATTCAATTTCTCCATGTCATTTTAATACTTACAACAAAATTGAAGATTGTTTGGAAAGATTATATTTAAAGATAAAAACAACAATTAAAAGAAGTTATGCATTTCCTGACCAAATCGTCTTTAAACCTAATATATACCTTGGTAAAGCCTTATTTTCTGATGTTATTAATCCTGAGGATACTTTTGTTTTAAAAGAATGGTATATGTTTAATGTCTTATCAGAAAATGGTAGTCGTGAAAGTATTGATGATTATACTTTTGATACCGTTAATACTGCATTTCATCAAGGCTCACTTCAAATTAAAGAAAATTTTAAAATACTTGAACAAAAATTTGATTTCAAATTGGACAGTGAACAAGTTGTCCAAGACAAAGGAAAAATAAGCATTTATTATGCTCCTGGAGAATTCAAGAGGAGAAAGATAACATTGCGATGGAGCGAACGAGAAAATAAATGGAAAGTTACTGTTAACGCACATGGTCTTAATCGTTTAGGTGAGTGATTTTACTAACTAAAATTAAAAATGTATTTTTTTTTTTTTTTCTTTTTTAACAAATTTTTATTAGCACATATTGATATTCTCTCTGGATCAAAGGAGCCTGATATTAGACTCTCGCTTAAAACTTTTTATAATCTTCCTTCTGAGGGCTCAGAGATTGAAGAGACGGTTGATAAAGTTCAGTCTCAAATTTTTTACGAAAGAGATGGAATGTGGTTTAAATCAGATGATTTTATCAATACTATAATTAACCGGGCCGTTGTTCGACAAGTTATTGAAAAGAAACGTTACAAGTAATAAATTCATTGTTTCTTTACAGTGATTAATTAATCTTTTCTTTTAAACAATTCTCATCTTTTAATCTTTATTTTCACTAAAAAATTATAAAGAAATAAGGATTTTTTTATTACATTCTCAGCGGTAAAACAAGACAATAGAGGTAAAATTACGATTCAAAACTTTATCAAGTTGAAACATCGTTTTTGGAAACGAAAGATTAGCAAAGATAACGTTGAAGATTTTATGAAGAGTGCTAGTGAAATTTTACAATATGCTCGAGAATTGATAAGTGCAATATAAATAAGTTATAGAAAATATTTTTTGTTTTTTTTTAAATTTGCTTAGTTGTAAATATTATTTAAGCTAAAATCAAATAAATAAATTTTATTTCATCTAATCGAAATTATTTATCTGACAATGTATATCTCAGTTTGGAACATAAAATAGTTTTTTAAGCTATATTCCGTACTTTTTGGCAAATATACTTCGTGATAATAAATGAGTTTAAAAACATATTAGGAATAATGTACAGTATTTGTGTGATTTTTGATGATTGCCGATCGTTAATTATTGTCTACAAGATCTACATGCAATTGTCTACCAAATTTACCTATCCCAAAGTGACAGACACATAACGGTATCATTGCAACCATCGTGTAATATCCATGTATCACCGTGTACACAGCGGTCAGTCATATGATAGTTATTGTTTCGAAAAAAGGGAATTGATTTTGATATAAATTACTTATTGGGAGTACTACAGTCTTTCACCCTTTACCTTCGCTTTTGTTCATACAATCTTCGAAAGAAAAATGTCGAGTATCGAAAATTTTGATATTACTAGATGCCAGAGACTTTCTCAATTAAATGAGAAAATAATTAAGCAATACGAGTACGTAATATTTATTTTAAAATACCTTGGGGGTTTTTTTGAGACCTGATATTATTATATTTAATTCACTTATTAATTTTAGAACACAAACTGGAGCAAGGATTATTCTTAATACCGGGCAAATTACAACTTTGACAATCTCCGGAAATTCATCTCAATTTATAAATGCCAAAGTTTTGATAAGAGATTTCCTTGAAAAAACCTCCTTTCTTCCAACACTTAGTTATTTTGTTTTGGCTGAACATGTTTCGAATAATAGAAAACTTAAATTTGAGAAATTCAATGAGAAAACTGTAGAAATAAATGGGGATGGTGGTGATGATGGTAATGATGGTAATGATGGTGATGATGATGATGATGATGATTCTTTAGATGGATCAGACATAAAATCTCGTTATTTCATTAAGTTTGATGAGACTGTCGTTAATTATGACGATAATAAACCTGATGAATATATAAATCCCACCCCATATCAATTCAATACCATCAATAAAATTGGTGATTGTTTGGAAAGATTATTTTTAAAAATAAAAACAACTATTAATAGAAGTCTTACATTCCATGACCAAATCATTTTTAAACCTAAAATATTCTTTGGTAAACTCTTATTTTTTGATTTTATTAATCCTGAAGATCCTTTTGTTTTACAAGAATGGTATAGGTTTAATGTCTTATCAAAAAGAGGTCGTAGCGAAAGTGTTGCCGATTGTTCTTGTGATGATGGTGATCTTTATGGTTGTAGGACCGTTAATAATGAATTTCAACAAGGTTCGCCTCTAATTGAGGAAAATTTTAGAATATTTCAACAAAAATTTGGGTTTAAATTGGATGATGAACAGAGTAAAAACAAGGGAAAAGTAAATATTACTTATGTTCCATCACCAACTAAGAAGAGAAAGATAACATTGCGTTGGAGTGAACAAGAAAATAAATGGAAAGTTGCTATCAATGCTCATGGTCTTAATCGTCTAGGTGAGTGATTTTAAAATTTAAATTCTTAAAAAAGAAAAATAAAATCGTTTTTTTAACTTTCTTTTTTTTTATTATTAGCTAATATTGATATTATCTCTGGATCAAAAGCGCCTGACATTAGATTCTCACTTAAAACTTTTTATGGGCTTCCTTCTGAAGGTTCAGAAATTGAGAAAACAGTGAATGTCGTACAATCTCAAATTTCTGCTGAAAGAGATGGCATGTGGTTTAAATCAAAAGATTTTAAAGGCACTGAAATTAAAAGAGCTGTAATTCGTCAAGTCATTAGAAAGAAATGCTACAAGTAATAAATTTATTGTTTTCTCACGGTGATCAATTAATCTTTTAAAAAATTCGTATTAATTTAAATTTTTTTTTACTTTAAAATTGAAGGAGTGAAAAATTTTCTATTACGTTTTCAACAGTAAAACAGGAAGAGAAAGGTAAATTCTTCATTCAAGACTCTATCACTTTAGGACACAAATTTTGGGATCAAAAAATTAGCTTAGATAATGTCGAAGAATTTATGACGAGTATTTTTGAATCTTTGTTTTATGCTCGAGAAATGATGAATGTTTTTGTTTGATAAATATTTTTATTTCGCTTTAATCCTATTTTCACGAATCTTCTTGATTGTAGATATTATTTAAGTTTATTGTCGAATAAATTATTTTATTTTATTTTATTTAAGAGATATTATTTAACTGGTCATAAATTTTTAGCCTCTCCTACTTTATAACTTATCCTTTTTTTATGTTAATAAAATGTCGCAAGAGAATGCGAGAGAAGGTTGAAGATTTCACGAGTTTATCTCAATAATTATTACACAGTTAATTATTAAAAGTACTATGCTTGCCAACAAATAAATAACGTAAAACAGAAGGTTTATTCTTGCCATGATTGCCCCCAAATTTTACTAAGCGTGAAACTATTAAAGTAAAAACTCATAAATTAAAAGATGGTTTTCGAATGTTGTTTTTTTTTATGTTACACTGCTGTTACTATTGTCATAGTTGCTGCTGTTGGAATTGTAGGAGAAGTGATAGTTGTCGATATTGTTCTTGTTCAGTTGAGCGTGCTTAAGTGACTGTAACTTTGCTGTTATGATTTGATAATATTCAATTTTTGAACTTGCTTTATTATACTGTATATATCTTCTTCTCATTTCTTTAAATCTTTGATTCACGTTGTATTTTGTATTAAAAACCTCCAAGAGCACAAATAATCTTTTTACGTTAGCTTTACGTTCTATTTATTTATTTATGTAAAAGCAGGAGAGTAAACAATAAAAAAGTCCTATACATGTTAGCTTTACGTTCTTCGCATGACAATAGAAGATGCCATGCTTGTTGCAAATTGCACGTGATTTTTATTGCGCGATCACGCAATGCACATACTTGGATTACATGCAATTTGCATAAATCAAGCGGACCGCGACCATGCAATTTGCATATATCGAGCGGACAGCGACCATGTAATTTGCATAAATCAAGAGGACCGCAGGATTTCGACAGCATCGGTCTGCTGATTTTGTTGCTGTTGTCGCCGTTGCTTTTGCTGTAGTTGCTGTTGCTGTATAGCGCGCATTTTTGCTACTAATGTTTGATTATATTCATATTTTGATTTAGCTCTCTTATGTGCATCATCTTCCCATTTCTTTGAAGCAATAAACCTTTGATTCACGTTGAGGTTGATATTAAAAACTTCAAAGAGAACAAATAATCTTTTTACATTAGTTTTACGTTCTCCGTCTGACAATGTAAAACGCCAATTAGTTGAAGAAGAGGAAACAGTATACATGTTTATTTGTTGATTTACAGACATAATAAATTTTTATGAAGGGATTATTTTTTGAGAATTATTTAGAGCGTAAGAAGAGAGTTATAAATGTGAATGTTGTTATTTTGAGAGAAATAAAAGCGAAGAAATAAACAAATAACCTTTATTATATATTTATTTCGTGTCATGGGAATTTACCTTAATTGGTAGTAAATATTGCTGTTATCAGTTATCGTTCAGCCCAATAGGATCATGCAGATTTTCATAGACCGATATTTATGTTTTTTTATTTAATTTTTTTGCATTGTGTGATATGCCGTAAACTTTATTTTAGGTTAGCAGTTAGCTGTATTCCAAGTGTTATAGTATTATACTATTCGCAGCGTCACAAGGATAAAATTTTTTTTTTTTAGGTAATATCATTTATCTTTCTAAGTTAGATGATTTCACCAGACGCGTCGAACGCGTATCTAAATCGCCATCCAATCATTGTTGAGAATTATACATGGGGTGATTAGGTGCCGAAATATTCGGTATTACAGAAAGGAGTCAGGGTGTTGAGTAGCGTATGGTGACATTTGGCGGTGTGTAACATAAAGGGTATGAAGCACACTCAGGTGATGAATAGACACCCGGCCAAACCGCTGGGCCGAGCTTAGGCCGAGGTGTTTATTTATCACTTGAGTAAACTGTCACGTAGGGGTTCATACTATACTCATCACGCTGACCCGACCATACTCCTTTCCGTAGCACTCCGAAATATTACGCCACATTACACCAATTCGGCAATACCCCGGTGTAATACTTGTGTAACACTGTTGTAAATACTCTCCGATGTAATACATTTCACCATTTTCACCATTATGCCGCCTTAATGCCGAATTATCTGAAATAATTATTCCTCCATGTATATTTGAGAATATTACATTTTATTTCCCTTGACGATATTTCTGACCAAGACAAGACGTTTTTCTGAAACGCATTCTCCTCCATCAGATGATGAACACGATGATTACATATTTATTTCGAATATATTTTATATAATATCATACAGATTTATTTAATCACTTGGAAACATGGTTATTAATGGATTTTATAAGCCCGAAACATTTAGAAACATGACGAATGCTTTCTAGGTTTCCCAGTTTTTAATAATGCAAAGGCCCGATATATTGAAACGACGCGCCATTAAAATTCAAAAGTGTCAGTTACATGGTTATTATTTTTCTACTTGCTAACCCGGCAAGTTCTCGGCATTAGTTTTGCTAAATGCCTGCAATTTATGAATTCGCTGCAATCTCTTTGTATAAAAAACAAAAAAAAACAGGATTTTTAATGATTTTGAACGAAAGAATGCGAAACGAAAGGATTACCTAATAAATGCATGAGAGTTTTCATATCTTATATTGTCAATTACTTGGCCTTTTACCAGTATAAAAATTTTATTATGAGTCATCACAATTTATATAATTTGTCATCTTCAAGTTCAGAAGATAGAAGTGTAAAAATGACAGCCAAATGTTAAAAGTTAAATAATTCGATATAATGAATGCTGACGATCAATATTGAAACTTAACCGAAAAGTTATTATGAAATCTAACCGAATTTTGTCTGATATATTAAGACGAATGACAGCAAATTATATCATAGACTTCAAATGAAAATCAGCTTTCGTGTAATAATCTTATTTTTTGATAAAACTTAACTATAGATGCACGTTTCTTTTTGTAATATAGCGCATATTGGCATAATGAAATTGGTTCTATGGCGACGTAATTAATAATTAATTATTTTTATTTTATTACGGAAATTAAAAAAAAAAATAATTATTTTTTATTGTTCATGTGATTAAACTTTGAGGAAATGAAAATTCGTTCGAAATCTCATGTAAATTTGCTCCAGAGTTATTCTGCCTACGAAGCAACATTATATCATTCTTTCCTTGAAAATTGTAACGTAATAATTTTAATTGGGTAATCTGTTATTAAATTATAATATATTTGTATTTCAAAAAGAATAAAAAAATTCACACAATATACCCATATATAAACACACACAACATGAGGAAAAGACCATAATATAATAAAAGAAATAGTCAAAGTCAAGGAGGAAGAGATAGTTTATCAAATCATGCAATGATAGCATCACGTTATCGGCGATCGAATGACCGATGTGCCGCTGTACCACCATGTACATAATCCAATTTAATAAATTGATCGGTTAAAAATTTACTGAGCATTTTATCCCTTACCATCGAAATTTCGTTTTGTTCATACGATCATCAAATGGAAAAAAAAAAGTCCAAGATTATTAAAAAATCTTTTGATATTACTAAATGTCAAAGACTTTCTCAATTAAACGAGAAAACAATTAAGCAATACGAGTACGTAATATTTTTATTTTAATTTACAGTATATATATATTTTTTTCTTGAAATCCTGATATTATGATATTATTATATTTAATTCAATTTATTAATTCAGAAGAAAAACTGGAGCAAAAATTGCTGTTCGTACCGAACAAATTACAACTTTGACAATCTCTGGAAATTCATCTCAATTTATAGAAGCCAAAGTTTTGATAAGAGATTTGCTTGACAAGACTTCTTTTATTCCAGCAGTTTGTTACTTCATTTTAGCAGATCCAGTTCCAGATAGCAAGCTTAAATTTGTTGAATTTAATGAGAAAATTGTAGAAATTAACGATGATGATGGTGATGATGATGGTGGTGGTGACGATTCATTAGATGAATCAAGTAAAATAACTTACTATTCCATTGAATTTCTACAAGATTATAAGGCCACTGATAATGATTATGCTAACAGGCCTGAGAATTTCTTAGATCTAATTACTCCATGTAAATTCAACACCTTCAATAAACTTAATGATTGCTTGGAAAGATTATCTTTAAAAATGAAAACAACTATTAAAAGAAGTCTTGCATTCCCAGACGACCAAATCATTTTTAAACCTAAAATAATCTTTGGTAAACTTTTATTTTATGGTATTACAAGTCCAGAAGATCCTTTTGTTTTACAAGAATGGTATAGGTTTAATGCCTTATCAAGAATTATCAGTGAAATTATTGACGATTACTCTCGCGATGATGATAAATTATACGGTGGTAAAATGGTCTATAATGAATTTCGTCAAGGTTCCCTTCTAATTAAAGAAAAGTTTAAAATACTTCAACAAAAATTTGGATTCAAGTTGGACAGTGAACAAAATAAAAACAAGGGGAAAGTAACCATCTTTTATGTTCCTACAGAAAATAAAAAGAGAAGAATTTCATTGCGTTTGAGTGAACAAGAAAAAAAATGGAAAGTCGCTATCCACGCTCATAGTCTTAACCGGCTAGGTTAGTAATTTTTTATTATTATAAATTGAAAATTTTATACCAATTTTTTTTGATTTTAAAAAATTTTTTTTTTTTTTTTTATTAGCAAGTATTGATATTATCTCTGGATCAAAAGATCCTGATTTTAGACTTTCACTTAAATCTTTTTACGACCTTTCTTCTGAGAGTTCTGGAATTGAAAAGACGGTTAATGACGTTCAATCTCGAATTTCTGGCGAAAGGAATGGCATGTGGTTTCAATCAAAAGATTTTGCCGGCACTACAATTAAACGAGCAGTAGTTCGACAATTCATTGAAAAGAAACGTTACAAGTAATAAATTCATTTATTTCTTCACAGTGATCAATTAATTTTTCTTTAAAGAAATTTTGTTAAAATTGTTAGAATATTTTTTTTTTTTTTTTTTACTTAAAGGAATGAAAAATATTCCATTACATTCTCAAAGGTCAAACAAGAAGAAAGAGGAAATATCACCTTTCAAAACATTGTCGCTTTGAAACACCGTTATTGGGGCCAGACAATTAGCTTAGATAATGTTGATGAATTTATGAGGAGTATTACTGAAACTTTTCGTGATGTTCGAAAAATGATGAATGCTTTAGTTTGATTAATTTATAGAAAATATTTTATTTTCTCTTTTTTTTTTTTCTTTGCTTTTATTGTATATTCATTTCTATGATCTTTTACTAATTTCTTTAAAATAATTATAGATATTATTTAAGTTTGTAAAAAATCAAGTTAATTGATTTAATTTTATCCAAGAAATATATAACGCTTATTTTTAAAATTTGTTCCTTCACCCTTTTTTCCTTGCTGTAATAAAGAAAAAAGGACGCTGGTTTGAATGTAAAGAAAAAAGTGTTGGATAAGTTGGAATCGGCTTTTATGTTGACTTTTAACATTTAAATAAATATTTACTCATGGTTGACCATTAAAGAAACAAAAATCATAAATTAATAGATGATTTCTGAATATTTTTGTGTAGTATTTGTCATATTGCAGCAATATTGGGAATATTGGAACTGAGAGAGGGAAACACACTCTTTATAAGACTTACACGAGACGATGGATTTTACATTTATTAATTTAAAACAACTTGATCAGTCGATATTCACTTTAAGCATTCTCGCTTTAAGTTTTTTTTATATTAATAGATTATTAAACAACTGGTTATTGTAATTTTAAAAGCCAATTGGTGCCGATTGATTGAATTATTTCAATTAAATATTCACATTTTCAAAAGAATATGTTGCAATACTGTTATTATAACTTCAATTATTATTTCTTCTAATCACATAACATTTCTTCAATATATGGTATACGACCTAATAAAGTTTTGGTCAGTACAGTTTGGGCAGTTTTGGATTGTCCAAAAGTCTAATTAAAAAACCAGTCCAAAATATAACGCATTGTTATTTATACTAATTTAGCATTTAATTGTGCAGACAGGTAATGATTTATGAAAATTTCCCCAAAAGAATCGACCATTCACGTTTCCAAAAGAAAATGCTGATAAAGAGGATATAAGACTGTGAAATATATTATCTTATTTATGAACGATTGAGTTGTTTAAAACTCACGCGAAATTTAATTTAAAAAATCAGGAAAGAATAGCGTAATAATTTGTTACATTAAACACGAAGAATAATACTTTATTAAACGTTATAATAATATAGTATAGAATAAGGTTTGTAGATCTTAGACCAAGGCCGTGACATAATTTCCTTTTTCGAGTCATAGCTAACATGGGGGTGAATTAGGTTCAAATCATGCCAAAATATTACGGTACATTACACCAATTCGGCATTACACCGGTGTAATACTGGTGTAATACTATTTTCATATGAATCTTCGAACAAAAATTTTGTATAATATATAACACCATTACGCTGTCTTAATGCCGAATTATCTGAAGTAATTACATGTATAAGCATTTGGTAAAATAGGTTCCATAAGTTTTGTTCCAGGCTCCTGAATTAAAATACATCAAGAATAATAGGATAACCAGATATCAGCATTGTTCCAATCCTATAAATTAATGAATTTCGCAAAAGGAATAGAAATAAGTAAATGATCTTAAATTTATTTTCAATAAAATTATAAACCTATTAATTTCAATTGGTAAAACATACATACAACGTTTGGATGGACAGTAAATCAAAACATTATGTGATATCTCTTGTTTGATATAATGAAAAGAGTCATACATAATAAATTCATCGAAAAGATCTGAGACAATATGAAATTAGATTTTAATTTCTTGAAATGGAATTATATTTCTATTTGCTCTTATTTCTTTTAATTTATCTAAATAAATTTCTAGTGTCTTATTATATTTCTCAAAATAACGTGTTTTATTTGCTTTTTTTAAAAAAAAAAAAAAATTGGGTCCGGAGTTTATATGATTTACATATACCCATTTTATATGTACAGTACAGCTCTAACTGTTTTGTATCTTAAGAAATAAATTATATAAAAATCATTAAAACAGCCCTGTGAACA
The DNA here is from genome assembly GCA_003833135.1 of Oehlia diaphana. NCBI lineage: Eukaryota > Fungi > Glomeromycota > Glomeromycetes > Glomerales > Glomeraceae > Oehlia > Oehlia diaphana. The sequence goes on along the minus strand of QZLH01000228.1, from coordinate 99,790 downwards.
AAATTACGAAGCTATTTGATACAAATCATACAATTAATATAAAATACCTACCATATGATATATAGATGAGATTTTAAACCTAATGTACTAGAAAATTTACTAGTTAATGTAATTGTAACTTTTAATCATATTCATAAAACTGATTTATTACCAAAATAATTGAGAAGGAAGCTGCTATTCGACTTGGGCATCTGTAGACCTAATTGACTGTTCACCCAATAAAACGTACGATGAATTTCTATATGCACACACAGTACCATTGGAAATTTATAATATCATCGAGGGGTCCTAAAAAATAATTATAATTATTTAATATTGACTTGTCGTGCTCCACATGCTTTTCGCAACAATAATTACGAAATCTTATTACTTAAAACAATATTATATATAAACCCTACCCTTTATTATTTATAAAACATTTGGAATTTGTTGTCATCTGAGAATGCCATCTGAAACAGTGGAATATAAATGATTTGAATTGATTGAATGACTTGAGATGCAAATCCTTTGATTCTAAAGTATTAAAGTATAAAAGTATTTAATATTAACTTTAAATACAAATTCTTTTGAACTCTATATATTCTAGTAATTGCGAAAAAGGCTTACCAAATTTTTGAACTTTTGATACAAAATCAAAATTGCCGCGCCATGATTATATAAACCACATGTAGTTATGTGTGGTTAAGTTTCCCGAGTTCAGTTCAATTTTAAGTTGTAAATGGAATGGAAATCATGAATCAAGTTAAACTCTGTTTAAATCATAGTTCAATTCTAATTAAAGAAAAAAAAACGTAAAAAATTTCTGATCTACATTACACAATAACCAGACATGATTAGCCAGATCAACATGAATATTTGTCACACAATGGCGTTAATATTCTAAGAAATTTTTTTTTCTTTAACAACTCAAAAAAAAAAAAAAAAAAAAAAATTTTTTTTTTTTTCCCAAAAAAAAAAAAAAAAAAAAATTTTTTTTTTTTTAAAAACAAAAAAAAAAAAAAAAAAAAAAAAAATATTTTTTTTTTTCCGAATAATCAATAAAAAAAGAAGATGGCTTGTCAACTTCCAGCTGATTGTTTATATGAAATTTTTGAATATTTAGAAGAAAGTGAAACCTCTTTATTTGGATGTTTATTAGTTAATCGTTCTTGGTGTGTAGTTGCAGTTAGAATTTTATGGAGAAATATTTGGAGATTTTTAAAATATTTTACGATACAAAATCAATTTAAAAATGAAACAATAATTCTTAATACATTGATTTCATGTCTTCCTAATGAATCAAAAGAACTTTTACAAAAAATCATTCCAACATTTACTTCAAAAACACCAATGTTTAATTATGCAGGATTTTGTAGAGTTCTTTCAATTCAAGATATTGGACGAATCATTGATAATGTTCTTGAACCATCAATTGATTCTATTGGATCATCTATCAATTCTTTAAGTATAAAATATAGAAATAATTTAATAGCAAGAGAGATCATAAAAAATTTTTTGAGACAAATTTCATCATTGAGAAGATTAAATTATTGTGTAGATAATTATAGTATACTTAATAATATATCATTTATTGGAACAAATAATTGTTTAACAAATCTTACAGAATTACATTGTAGTTCAAGTATTAAATCTGATCTATCTCAAATATGTCATAATTTACAATCACTTAGTATAAAATTCAAAGAGAACGTTTCAAATGATTTAAAAGATTTGATTTCTTTACAAAAGAATTTAAAAAATTTAAAATTATTTTTTTATGGTACAAATGATTGGAAAGATATAATTCCTACTTTAACAAAATCAACAAATACATTAACAACATTACATATATATAGTTATTATTGTAAAGATTTATCATTATCATTTATTGCTTCATTTTTAAATTTACAAGAAATTATACTTGGATTTGAAGGAATAAATTTAGAAGATTTTAAAGAATTACAAAATATTTTTTTTCCAAAATTACAAATTTTAAGAATTCCTTATCAATGTTTTAAACTTGAATATTTAATTAATTTTTTAAAAAAAAATGGAAAAAATCTTAAAGAATTACATATAGATGGAGGTAATAAGAATTTAAATTTATATATTGCAAAATTTTGTCCTAATCTTAAAAAACTTTCTATAATACTTAGTAATAAATTAATTTTAAAAACTATATTTATGAGTTGTCAATATTTAGAAAGTATTAAAATTTGGTGGGTGGGACGTAAAAGTGAGATGAAAATATTTAAAACTATTTTAAAACATTCCCCAAAAAATTTTTGTGAATTAAAAATATTTAATAATTCTCAATCAAAATTATCTCCAAAAGATTTAAAATATTTTTTTATAGATTGGAAAGATAGAATTCCATTTACTTTAATTGTTATTAAGGGTTATTATAATAGTTTAGAAGCAAATAGAAAAAATATGAAAATTATTAAAAAATTTAAAAAATTGGGTGTTATTAAGAATTTTGAAATTAAAGAATTTTATGAAGAAGAAATTGATATTTTTTGAATTTAGATGATTAGATGTAGGATCAATTTTTTTTTTTAGTAATATTCTAGGATGCAAATATTAGTTATTTTTATATTTTGTAAAAAAAAAAAAAAGACATTGATAAATAAATATACCACTCTGGCATTTCAACATTTAAAAGCTGTTAATTTAAACGTAAGAATAATCTCAAGGAAAAAGACTTACTTCGACGTAAGGTATGACGTAAGGTAAGACGAAAGGTAAGACGCGATATATTTGCGATCTTTGCGTAAAAGTTGTGCCCGGGGAGTCGGCGAGTTGGTAGGGTCAGTAATTCTTGTAATATCACGTAAATCACGTCACCATCACAATATATATTACTATTAAATCGAGTGCTTGCCCTCATTTGCTTTATTTATTAAACAATTTTCCTATCTATTGTTTACAAATATTAATCAAAACATAATTACAAAAATTACCTCAATCTTTTAATTCATCAACGGTCTCAAATAAGAGAATATCCACAACTAATTTTAATACTTCCTAAATAACTAATAATTCATACGTTGGGACAAACTTTTACAAATATTTAATTTAAACAAATTTTTAGGAATTAATAAAGTAATTGTAATTTTGTAATTTACAAAATAACTACCATCATAAGATTGAAACAAGTACGAATGTTTCAAAACTTGTTGAGCAGAAATTAATTCCGTTAATCCATTCGAAATAACCATTTGAGGTTACTGTGAATGATCGTATATGATGACGTCTTTTGTGATAAATACAACTTCCGCTGAATAACAAATGTCCTTGCTCCAGGGTATGATGTAAAAGTTGTATATTTGTCTATAAACTTTTTACTTTCTTGAAAGAAGTCTTTGAATTATTATATTTATGTTACGAACGGGTAGTTGTGTTGATTATCTTTCAATGCCTCAATGAACTTCTTCAGTTGATACAAATTTACAAAATGATGCGTAATCCAACATTGGACCAGTTCTTGAAGATGAATTAAATAATTTTATTCTCATATAAAATTTCTTCCGATTCATCTGGAAGGTATTCCGTAAAATTCTGACGGAAAGATTGCACAGACAGACTCAGTGTATGAAATTCAAGTCAAATTGCGCAATGTGCAACAAAAAGTCACATGCAATTTGCGCAAAAACAAATCCAATTTGCGCACCTAATACTATATCTGCAAAATCTTTTAAGCTTTTAAATATAAATTTTAAAATTATAAGTTGCGCTATGCGCAAACTAGAATTATGTATAATTTGCGGAAATTAAAAAGTAGGTTACGCTCCGCAAATTCCGCAATAAATAAAATAAATTATTTATTTTATTTATTTGCGCCAAAGGCGATCTACTAATATAAAGAACTATAATCTTTCAAATATTCAAAAATTTCGTTAAGATGGCGTAATGTTGAAATAATAATTTGAATTGTATATAAATAGGGTTTAAGAAGATTTTAAGGTTCATGGTGCACGTTTTCATGGGTATATCACATTCTATAATCGGTTGTGATTAATGTGATTAGCAATCATATATACATGTAACAATTGTAACATCCAAACCTCTCGTGCAATCACGCGATTACGTTTTTTTGAGATTATTTATTTTTTTATTTGTCAAAGACAAAAAAGATAGCATTGGTTAATATCTTTTTTTTAGTTATTTTATTAGATTATGTCAAAAATTATGTTAGGACGGAAAATGAAATAATATTAACAAATTCTTTTCAGTGATATTAAATAAGCCCTAAATATATATGTATATACTGTATATGGAAAAAATTTTTCCCGAGTAAGTACGTATGTACAGAAAGGCAGTGTCACTCACTCAGAAACTTTCTATAATATTTTCAGGAAAAAATTCATAGGGAGAATTAATTATTATCACTTTGTAAAACGTTATGCGCTTTTGATTAATAATATTAATAATGTAAATTATTATTTTACAACAATAATAATATTGTAACGAGAAACTAAATATGATAATTGCGAAAAACAAATATAGATATTATAAAATGTTGATGAATAATCGGATTCAATAGTAGATTGTATATCGAACAAGTTGCGAAAAACCGCGAGAAAAACTCTAGTTGTTTAAGGATATCCTATTTATTAATATATCGCAAGTACGGGTTTAAAAAAAAAAAACGTTTTAATAATGAAACATACTTTTTATCATATGATCAAAATATTTATTTTTGACATGTTTTACAGAATATTTTAATATCTACTGAAAAAAAGTTATTAGGTTTTTGATTGGTGGATACATTTATATACTGTACAGTACATGGCGAATCGAAAATCAAAATTCGAAGTATAAATGTTACGACACTACGACAGTAACGACAGTAACGAAAGAATTTATCTAAATTAATTTACTTTTTTTAACGTGTAGATTACATAATAAAAAGACTGGATAAGTGATTTGGGTTTATGTGGCGTGAGAACGATATAATATTTATACTGAAAGCTTTACTTATTATTGTTAGACTTTACTGTAACTAGGATAATTAGAATTTTAAAATTCATCGAGATTAACAATAAAGGTTTGCGAAATAAATACAGACTTACTGTAATTTGACTTATATTATAATGTATACTATATTTTAAGTTCCGCCCTTCTTGTATCACTTTACTTTCTTGACCCGTATATACGTACTGTATATACTATATACTGTATGTAATACAATATATTCTGGATAAGATGTATTAGATCCTCTTTGTGATGACCAGCATATATATAATGCAGGTCCAGATAGGCCTGTAATACAGATCAGGCGTCAAAGCTGAAGATAGATAGTAACACGAAGTCGTTCTTAGGTAATAGTGTATTAAAATCTATTTTTTTTTTTTTATCAATAATCAACTTATCTGAGTGGTTTGGGAGCTATTTTATCTTATATAAATTGTTACATGTTTTAATAAAATTGAAAACCGATCGTAATTAATTATATATTTTTTTATTCCTTTTAATTGATATTTATTCTCGCTTGAATTTGAAAGTTTAATTATTTATATAAAGATAAAATCATATAATGAAATAATATCATAATATCGTGTTTTTTTTTTGTAGACTATTTTTATTATTTTGCAATTATAATAATTATAATTAAAATATCTTAATTTTATCTTTGTAATTTCCGTTAAACTTTTCGTAACTTTTATAACTATCATAACCTTTATAAAGTTCTATAACTTTTTATCTACAATATCTATAACTTCTAACTTTTTTTATATTAGAATTATTTATTTAATATATTAAATATATTGAATCCCACGTTAAATCTTCATAATCAGTAAATATCTACTTTTATAAATATATATATTGTAATAATATAATGATTAATGATTTCGTAATTTCAGAATATACAGTAAGACTTTTAATAAAAATAAAGAGATATATATATATTCATATATATATATATATATTTATTTCTTTGCTTGCTTAGCTCAGTGCTTAGCTCAGTGCTTAGCCCAATAGCCCATTGCTTAGTTCAGTGCTTAAAATTCGAGTATTTTTTTTTCCGCAATCACATGATGATTTCTACCTTTAATGTCTTAATATGTCTTCTAAAATTAGGTTTTATCCTTTCTATAAGATTCTTTATTAACCAGAGAAAGAAGTTAAATGCCGTTTATCGACATGATATATGCATTCAAAAACTTTCTTTGGTAACTTACAAAGCAAACGAAAGTACACATAATACGTGATTTCTTGGGGACGCTAATTTTTTATTCAATGAACACAAATGGTAAGTGTTGGGGATTCTACTTTTGGCAGTTGGTTGTATGGCGATTGTGTGTAACCAAATACTTACTACTTTATATAATTACCAAATTTGTATTAATTTTTTTTTGATCCGCCCCTTTGAATTAAAACTATTTTAATAGTCATTAAAAAAAAAAGGAGATAAATCTTACCATTTTTGATCTTTTAGATATATATAAAAATCAATCAGTTTTTGCTGTTCTTCTTTTTTTTAAAAAAAAAAAATTTATAAAAATTATGAATATGAATCCATTAGCGCAAAATACCGCTCAAAATAATCAAATTATCGCTTCTACTTCTCTTGATGAAAAGTATAATACTTCTTTGAGCAATTGTGCTAATAATAATAATAATAATAATAATAATAATATGCAACATTTAACGTCATGTCAACCCTTGCATCGTACTCAAGACAACCCTTTATTCAAATTTTCTCATGAATATTTTGGAGAAGGGGAATATCCATTCTTTTATCATCCACCTAATGATCCTCAAATTTTTCATATTACTTGTAAAGAAATCTCTCACGATCACGAATCTCAATTATTAAATAAGACCGCGAATATTCCTCCTAATAATAATATTAATGATTGTGCAATTTTCATATTTTATTATCATTTAAATCATAATAAATCATTTCAAATAACTTGTGAAATGGTTTCCCATACGTTAATAGTTCAGTATTTGAATAAAAATATTTTTGGTATTGAATTAAGACATATTGATCAACATCAAGAATATTTGAAATTTTCTGACGGGCAAAGGGAAAATTTAGAGTATCATTTAAAAGGATACTTATTTAATTATCTGACACCAAAAAGACTCAATAACAACAATAATTTGAATATGGTTAAACAAGATGATAATAATGGTAATGTTAAAAATTCTATTAATAAGACTGGTATTATTCATACAAAATTTTTAAATAAATTGTAGGAGTTTGTAGGAGTTTTTTTTTTTTTTTTTTTGATATCGTAAATGGTAGTTTATTATTTTTTTTTTTTTTATACATATATACATATATATATCGATATATATAGCATTAAGTAGAAGTATTTTTTTCAAAGTTGTCTCTCTTTCTCTCTCTCTCTCTTTTTACTAAGATTTTAATAAAGTTTATCTTAAAAAAAAAAAAAAAAAAAGTAATTTTTAATTTTAGTGGACTCGAGCGAAAGTTAATCATAAAAATTTACAATGTACATATGAAGATTGTCATTTTCTCATTTTCTCGATAGTTGAGGAGTTAAAGATCGAAGGATTTCGCATACCCGAATATCCAATATTAAAACAAACCAGTTATGATAATAATATCACAACAAATATAATTATCGCTATACTGTATCATGTATCGTTCGTTCTCTTTCACGACTGGAAAAATAAAAACTAACCAATAATACTTTTGCTAAAAACATTAAGATCAATTTTAAAATGGCTCAGTAGAGCAGGAGATGTAGACTCAGCAGGGGACGTAAGACTCAGCAGGGGACGACTGGGGACGTAGATGACCTGAAATCTAGAAGTTTGAAGCTATAATACTAAAAATCTTAATTAAATTCAAAAAAAAAACGTATGTTATCGGGGTCAATTGAAAGTGTTACAAAATAAAATAAATAAATTCCGTTTTTTTTTTTACGAATTATAAATTCGGTAATAGTTTACCTATTGTACGTAGCAAGTTTAAACTTCTTTAGTGAATGAATGGACGTAATCTATCCGTTTATAACAATAAATAAAAGAACAATGAAACAATAATGATCTGTAAAATGCCTAGTGATATTCACATAAATATTTATATATAAGGACAAAGACCAAATTAATAATACCGTATTCGAAAAAATAGATATACAATAATCCAATATATTATTATTATTGTAAGGCTGAGTTAAGATGTATAATCGGATCACCGATTTCAATAATATCCTATTTCATCTTCAAATTAGAAGCCTTTTTCCTAAACCGTGGGAAATTACTATTAAAGAGTATTAACATAGTTTTTAAATGAACGAAAATAATTTGAACAATATGAATAAACTCAAACAATCTGAACAATATGAATAACCTCAACAACCTTTTTGCACCAATAAGAAATATTTATTTATTGACGCAGTGAGAAGACGCGGGAAAATTCGCAGTGGGAATTATTCAAGTTTTCTCTAGAATATCAAACAATACGCTACGTATATATTCTATATTTTAAACTAATGAAATACTATACTTGACAGATTGTTATTCCGTTACCCAGACCAACAAGCTGCTGGTACAACATTTTAGATTAATGACTTTAAACTATTCCTGGTATTGCTTTTGTTTACAAAATTTCTGTTTAACATTACTCACATTAACCCCATCTTTTTCTTATGTCATATTTGTTTATGGGAATATTTTTTATTATCAATTTTTTTATGTAATTTTACAAATATTACCACTCCCTATTTTTTTTTATGGCGTAATATATCCTTCTTTGACATTGTACGACATACTAAAATTGACCCCCATACGTAATACAATATATGCAAAGTTAACACGAGGTAAGTTAAAATAGAAGGATACTTTTATATTTATTGACTGACAATAAATAATGTTGGGATTTTTGAACGTCAAGCGGACAATAATAATATTAAATTATGTTGATCAAATCCCGTCGGTCTTTAAAATTTTTACCATAGTAACCTTTTTTAACTATGTAAAATTAGTGATATAAATTAATTCTCGATCAGAGTATGGTCACTTTAACAAACATAAATCTAGCTGAAATTTAACACAAGGTTTAGACTAATATTTATATAGCATAATTTCATAATTTCAGCCTTTTTATTAGTTCCGATATTTTCAGACGTTAATGTTACACGAGCAAGAAATAAATAACTGTATTACATGATCATCTATTTTTAATTTGATCAAAGGATAACATTGTATCTATCGATATTATACGACTATCAGAATATAGAAGCGGAAACAGATGAAATTTACAAACGATGAAGTAAAATAGGAGTAAAATAGGGCTAATAGGGTTAATAGGGTTAATAAGGCTAATAGGGCTCGACGTATATCGCAAATCTGTGTCCACCGATTGCTTTATAAAATTGTGTTTAAGGAATTATAAATAGTCGAAAGAATTTCTATTTATATATTATATTTTTAATTAATTATTTTATTTTCTATGTTCAACACAAATATTTACAATAAAATTATACATAATAAAATAATTTAAGAAAAATAATAATAAAAAAAAAAAAAAAAAAAAAAAAAAAAAAAAAAAAAAAAAAAAAAAAAAAAAAAAAAAATATAAAAGTAAAAAAAAAAAAAAAAAAAAAAAAAAAAAAAAAAAAAAAAAAAAAAAAAAAAAAAAAAAAAAAAAAAAAAAAGACAACAAAAAGGACAAAATATAT
>QZLH01000228.1:38888-89441 GCA_003833135.1 Oehlia diaphana | reverse complement strand
AAAAATATAAAAAAAAAAAAATTTAAAAAAAAAAAAATAAAAAAAAAAAAAAAAAAAAAAAAAAAAGACAACAAAAAGGACAAAATATATTTATTAATTATATAATACAGTATTTATTTACCTTTCCTAATATTATATTTATTATAAGGGAGGAGTTACGTTATTTTCAATCTTAGGTAAACATTCTTAAAAAAAAAATTTCTTATTATTAATCTTTAGGTTTCTATAATTAAAAAATTTACATTTATTATTTGTTATTATTTTATAAAAAAAGTAATGTATTCGACTGATTTAAATTTTTACAGACCTTAGATTCTTAATGAATAAAAAATTTATCTTACTGCTTACTGTCTTAATTGCTTAAAAATATTCTTATGTTGGACATGACTCACAAATCAAAAGTAAATTATAGCTGCTTTTTATATTTAAAAACTGAACCCATACGCAGTAATATTTCAATATTGTTCAAAAAATCAGGCCACTTTTAACACATAAAGGTTCTTTATAATTTTACAATAATTTATTAAGGTTAAATAACGCCATATCGAATTCAAATCAAAGATACATTAATAATTAATGATCGTGAGTTGTGATTCTTACATGTGTTCAATTAATAAAGTTTTTTTTCCTGATTAATATATTTGTTTTTTTTTGCAAGTTACAATATTTTTAAGTATAATATTAACTATATTAAGAATGAAACCATAATGGCCTCCTTGTAAGAGTAGTCTATTTATAGACGTACTAGATATTTTAATATTATCATTTTGTTAGATTCGTTAAATTTTTAATTAAAAATTTTTAAATGATTAGATTTAATTTCTGATTATAATTACTGCATATGTGCATATGATTTAGATTTTTGATGCTTGATGACTTAAAGCAATGATTTATTAGGTTAAGTGCTACATTATAATTGTTTTTAATACATGGGAAATAAAATAACAAATTTGGAATTTGATTTTCGATTGTGAGAAAATAATAAATGTTCAAGTAATAGGGTCAAATTCTTTGTTCAATAGTTAAATATATCAAAATTGGTACGATCTCATGAACGTTCTCTTTTTGTAGAACATTATTATCTATGGATCTTTTTTTTAATTTCTAAATTAGGTAATTAGACTAACGATTTCTTTGATTATAATAGAAGGACCCAGAAGAATTTCTCTTAATTAAGATTTCTATTTAGAATTTTTTTATTGATACAACTTAATATTGTCTTTGTATAACATTTTATCAACGAGTCAAAATTAATTAAATACAAAGTATATTTAAATGATCTGCGTTATTAAATTTGGAAATTCTGTGATTTTAAGAAGAATGTAATTTTTCTTCTCTATTCTTAAAAAAAAAAAATTATTACGATAAGATGTAATTATCGTCAAAAAATTGTTTTATTGGTTGTAATTTAAGATGTTTAAAATCTGTATATTTTTTTTAACGCTTTGTGATAAGATCTCTACTATATCATCTCGCATGATTGACATCCATTTTAATTCTGACTGAAATTATGTCCAGGTGATAGACACGACATTTAGCGGGCACCAACGGAACTAAATTTCCCATGATCTTCAATTTTATTTTCTATCTATTTATTTTTTACGTCATAAATTATAATAATGCTTTGTATATTTTTTAATTCTTTATTAGGAAATATTTAAAAAAAGTTAGTGATGTACATCTGAAGTTTGAACTCCGGATCGCAAGAACTCCGGATCGCAAGGACTCCGAATCGTAAAGACTCCGGATTGCAATAACGTTACTAAAATATAAAAGTATCAAATTTCTTTGTTTTTTTTTATGCATATTATTCATTTACTTAATTTCCTTAACGATTCTTTATTAATAATTTGTTAAGTCATAGATCAAAATAAATGAGAGTACGTCTATCCGATGGAAAGGTAATAAGTTACATATGTAGAACGTTGTAATTACATAATAGGATTTTAATCTTATTATAAATCCATATATATATGTTGTAGATGAAAACGGAATCTATGTGGATTCCGAATCCACATATGTGGATACGGGATGTTGGCCAGAATTAAAACATAGTGCTGGACTAGGATTTCGTAATGCTGGCCAAGATCCGATTTCCACCGGTATTCAGAAACCACATACAACATATATAAATATATATCTTTTTATAGAAGGATATTCTTTCAATGATATAGATGGGACGTATTGTAAATCATCGTGATCCATTCGTAAGAATGCCTGAAATTCTTCCTCAATTAAGTGCTCGTCAACGTTGTCATTATTGCCATAACTATCTCGATCTTGAATGTGAGTAATTTATAGATAATTTGATTAAAACTTTTTTTTTAATCAAATAATTAATTTTTCTTAGTATATCATCATCATACATTAGATGAGGAGGAAAAACAATTAATTGACAATTAAATTTCGTTCAATAGATCGAAACAATAGAATGTAATTATTTACGTCAATATTTAAAAAATCAATTGGGTTTTTTACGATCCGAGAATATGTTAAGAAAATATTGGTATTCAAAACAGACGTGGTGAGCGAATCAAATTTTTTAATGAAAATTTCATATAATTAATATCATTAATTACGTGATTGGAAATTTTCGATTCTTTTTCCTTTTTTTTTTTTGTTACCCCGCAATATTAAATATCGTAAAGTTCTTTTAAAAATAATGGATTTTCAATATTCTATTTGTAGTACTTTATATATATTAATTCACAAATGTTTGGTATTTGTACAAATGATTAAATAGTACTTTTAATTTTTAAAAATAAAATGATTAAATATTTAAATGTATATTATTATTACTATATACTCAAATTTTATACATAAAATTTTTGAAGGTTAATATTTTTTTTAACGAAGTAATGTGATTTTTATTTAATGATATAATCTCAAAAAAAAAAAAATTTTTTTTTTTTAACGAAATAATTGGTTTCAATTTAATGATGTGACTTCAAAAAAAAAAAAAATTTTTTTAACGAACCTATTTAATAATTATACGCGGTTTTATATGATCACGTGACGATTATTTATACAGTTCATAATTATACATATTTAATATATTTTTATATCGAAATTCACTAGATCACGTATAATTCCAAATGTCATGTTAATAACGATAATCATAATCTATACTTTTGACAAGCCTTGAAGATATCCAAATATTTAATAATAAATTAATAACAAATGTAAAAGATGTTAATAACGATAATCTGAATTTTCTTTCTAAATACGTTGATAAATGTCAATATTTACTTTGAAGCCCATTTAATTTTTTTAATTTTATGGCTGTGGGTTAATAATTTTGTTTTTATTGTACAGCAATTTTTGGCTTGTGTGGGCTTTTAATGTTATTCATATGTGGCAAAATTCGGGTGTCACTTTAATCATCACACAAAAAGATTTGATTCATTTTAATATAAATAAGTTGAGAATTTGCTGTTTTAATTGTACCCTTTTCTTTCTTTCTCTCCTTTTTCCGTTTATTTTCATGGAAGACATATAATTTCATGGAAGACATATTGTATTATAATCAAAATCTAGAAGATATATTTTCCTGAGGGTAGACGAACCGACAGATTTTTTATTCGTCACATTAAAAATTTATCACGCATGGAAGCGAAGACTTATTATGGTGGTTCCTAATTTAACGAAGGAACATATCATTCGGCAATGCATGCATGAGGAGACAATTAAATAGGCATTTACATACATTTATTATTATACGGCAAGAAAATCATGTCACGGTATTTAATCATGTGCCAAGATTATCACATGATTTGCAGATCCTAAACGAGCATGTTCAAGATAATCTTTAAATTTTTTCGAACTCGAGGTTAAATTTTCGATACCGTTTTTTTTTTTTTAAAAAAAAAAAATAAAAAAAAAATCGTTTATTACAGAGAGACTGATGAATTTAATTCATGTGCAACGTTCCCAACCAATGTACTGATAGATTAATTTTATCTAGAAATCGTGAAATATATTTAGCGGCATGACAAAAGAGCTTACTTGAGAAAGAAAGCGCATTAAAAAACAAAGAATTTGAGTTAAAAACTTTTTAAACAAAAATCTCGACGAAAGTTATTAAAAAAGAGAGTGAGATGTTAGCCTCGAAAAATCACTAAAAACACTGTTCTTGTTGTAAATTTAAACTTGACTTTACCATTACTGGAAATACTTTAATTATGTATATTTCATATTTTTTTTATTTTTTTTTTTATTTTTACAACGTTGAAAAAATTATCCTTCCCTGATAAAGGTTATTTTTTTCTCTTTTTTTAAACTTACTGATATTCTTAAAGAAGAATATTATTAGACTATACTTTATTTATAAAACTTTTTAATTCCAAAAATTTTATAAATATTATTTACAAATTGGTTGAAAGTTATATAGAATTCAACATTGGATTTAAAAATTCTTGATTGATTATATAGTTTTAAATTTATTAATTTCATAATTTATATCTTTAGTATTAAAGTAAGAGAAATCAAACAATCATAAACAATCATAGTCGATTAAGTAAGATTCATACGATGCTATTTGATCCTTTTTACCTTAATGGATTAGTTACGACTAGCTCTTACAAGAAAAATAGTTCCCATTCGAAAAATGAACTTTATGGAAAGAACTTTTCAGCATTATGATTTATACATTCTCACAGAAATATATGGGATATCCAATAATAGTAACAACGAATTAACATATATTTCATGAGCAAGGACATTTATAAAATTCATTAAATTCATTATGACATCATTTTAATATATTTCATAATTGGATCGATTCTGATATGAGAAAAATTATACTAAATTAGGATTATAACCAAATTAGATTTGAATTGGACCACAAAGTCACAATATCTAAGAGAATCCAATAACATTCAAAATTATTATTATTGTTGGGCTGTTAAATTAAAAGAAGTTCAAAAACAGCAAACTAATATCAGTAATATAATAATATTATTATTGATTTCAAACTACTAGTATATTCAGTCTCAGATGATGAAATGACATTTGATGCTGAAGAACAAAATCCAGGTTAAGGATTATAGATAGAAAAGAATCTTGACTCAAAGTAATGATAATTACTTTTCAATATATTGTGATTATATAGTTCTTTGAACAAATTTTTGAGAAGGAAAATTTCTAATCATGGATTAAACTTAATAATTTGAGAACAGACGACAGAAATATTTTTTAAATTAATAATATATTAGAAGAAAGTATTAAAAAATACTAATACTATTTAATCAAAAAAAAAAAAAAACAAATGTCTTAAACTCATATTACAAGATAGTACTTATTTTATAGCTCTTGAAAAAAAAAATGAAAATTTTAAATTTTATCAAGAATATTATACTACTTATAAAATATGGAATTTTAAAAGTTTTAAAAATCTTTTAGATTTATTTAAACTCATTCATATAGATCTTTTCAAAATACTTATTTTTACTGCTTATATCAGCATTATTATCATACTCAGATAGGAACAGCGTCAGCAACAGAATCATCTGGATGATGTTAGGGTCAGAATTACAAATCGAACAATTGAGTTATGATGTAACAACTAAAGAGAACTCATTGTCATGCTTATGAGCATAGTTTCAAAGTTTTGTCCTAAAATACCGAAAGAGTTCAAAGGGCATTCCCTATAAAAAAAATTCTGAAGAAACTCGGAAAAATTTTTATAGGATTGCGTCAATTGATCATTTGGCTAAGAATTGTAAAGATGATAAAGTAAAAGAGCCTTGGCTATAAAATTATTTTATATTTGTCTGGATAGTGCCCATAGGCTCAATTAGAATAGTATGCTATCTGTACGAGTATTATGGCTATATATAGTATAAACAATTAGATCAATTACTATAACAAATAAATATTGTGGACGTCAAAAATTCTCAGATTGGCAGGAGAATTAATGAATAATTAGAATTATAGAACACAAATTAAGTTTACTCTTTAAGACCTACTATACTTCAAATAATTGATTACCTTACTTTTGGAAACTTAACATTACACAACCTGGATATTAAAAATAATAAATTATTAAAAAAATAATTGCTTCAACTGCTGGAGATCGGACATAGAGTTAACGCACATAGTTCATCTCTGTGGCAAGAATCTTCCATAATAAAAAGTAAGATTTAAAATATTTAGTTAAAACTCATCAAATCTATAGCTTTTTTTAATTTTTAAGAATTATATAACTGATAAAAAAATATAAAATTAGAGGAGACCAAAAAACATGAGTGATCAAGGGAACAAAAAGTTTTATATCTGATATAACTATTGACATTTTAATCACCGAATTTAATAACAATTGATGACTTGATTAGAGATATTCAGAGTCTATATTTTCATGATGATGATTTTAATAAAAGAAAAAGAAAAAATTTTTTTTTTTACTTCACATTATCATTATTGTTTTTCAAAAGAAAAATGCCACCTATTACTCCCAATCAGATAGACACCTATATAGAAAATTCTCTAAAATATGGCACTGATGACATTAAGATTGACGACATTAAGATTGGATATTTGAAAAATATTTTTCAAAACTAGAACATCTCCTCACACCATGATGACTTTGAGGTGTTTTACAACATCTATCATTCATTAGGTGACGCCTTGGGAAGTATATGGACTCATTGCAGAGTCAGTTCCTGCAATAGCATATATGGATGATGCTTTATAAACTTTAATAAAGATACCATTGATAGAGTTATTAATAATGAAAACACTAGGTAGAACTCAAAGAAAGGCAGAGAATTATATTAATATCAAACAGTTTTTTCTAATATTATTAAAATAGTTGATAAAATTTTAATTGAAAAAATTGATAAAATATTTAGATATTTTCTTTGAGCTTATGTATGTCGAATGTTCTTGATTATACTGTAGTCAAAGAAGATAAAGGCTATGGAGAGAAACTAATGAGGCATGCTTTGGGTCTGCAAAATCCTTAAACTGGAGATGTGTTAAGTTAAAACCTTAAAGGGTATAATATAGTTAGAGAAAGGAAGAAAAGGGATTTCAAGGAGCAACGAAAGAGAACATTCAATTATCATCAATTTCTGGCAATCAAATCGGATTTCTTAATTAACTATCTTGAATTATACTACTGGGAATAACATAACTCGAATACTACAACAATCCTTAACTACCATATTATCTCTAACTAAGTAAAAATACCACAAAGCTAATTTTGATAACCTTGACAATCTTTAATGTTATAAACAATTTTAATAGACTTTTAGTTAGATGATAGAAAACAATTACATTGAAGTAGATAAGACATTCTTGATATCAGCTTCGTTATTTATGTTATTCTTTAACCTAAGAATTCAATTAATTATGTAAACTAAAAACCGATTATAGTCATCATAATATGGTAGGTAAACTTCTGAGAAGACGTATCAAAGAGAGTATATAATGATTTAAATTTTAATTATACCGCTCAATACATTAGTACCTGCATAATCCTTATAGAAAGATCGATCAAGCTAAAATTATCTCATCAATTAAGATTTTACAAATTGATTTAAAAGATTGTGAAATATTGCTGTAGGCGAGAAATAAGTATGAAAGACAGGTTAAAAATGAATAGAAACTCTATTTATGAAAAAGAAACAGTCAAAGAAGGTTTTTTTTATCCTGAATATATTGTTATGACATCAAGGTGTTGATTAATGAAAGCCATACATGGTACATTACTTACAAACAAAAGTTCATATATAAGACAAATAATAAAATCATGCAAAAGTGATAGAAAATTAAATGTACAGCATTTTATTTAGAAAAAAACTAAAAGTTTATAGAAAGAAAATAATAACTGGATATTTAATAATATTTCTTAGGATTTTATACAACCAAAGTTATTAATGATGAATCATACAATGATAATCCTACAACTTTGTATAGTGTTATAGTAATATAATAATTTATTTAATAATAAATTTATATGCAAGAGAACTTCTTAAATCTCACTATTTCATTCAATCCATATTCAACTTATACCACAAAAACTAAATCTGAGGATTAATTGATAATGAAAAATTAAACAAAGTTAGACTAATGGACTTTAATCTTATTTTATGAATTCAAAATATGACTGATTGAAAAATCAAAACATTTATTTGCAAACAATACACAATAGCTAAATGTAAAAAAAGTAAAGAAAAAACAATTTACTAATCAGAAAAAGTCCTAGATAGAAATCAGGAATTCTAAAGGTTTAAATATTATTTTAATCGGTATCAGAAACTATTAGTAAATTAACATAGATAGGATAGTATGGTCTATTACCATTATTATCAACTACCACTATCTGAAACAGTAATATTATCAAATGCAAAGCAAACTTGTGGCTAAGAAACTTCGCCAAAACACATTCATTATCTTCAACATGTCTACTGCAATTTCAACATTTGAAGAAAACTGCAATAGAAATTAGAGAAATTCGACCAGTGAATTTAAGAATTTATTACAAGAATTTATTGATCTTAAAAGTTTAATATTATTGATTATACTGATTCAGACGAATATGATCCAGAGATGACAGAGAGACTTGATGATTTAAGGGATCAATATAATCCTACTCTCTTAGAACTTGATGCCTTGATAAAATGCAACCTAACTTCTCTCTCAAACTAATGTGACTCCAAAAGATACATATTGTGTACGAAAAATAAAACCATTATTAATAATGGGTTATTTTTATATCATTTAATCAATAAATAATTTTACAATAAAATAGAGTGTATATGGAAAAAGTAGTTGGCAATTACAAAATAAACCAACAGAAAGTGTTTTGGAAAAGGTTGGTTTGAAAACCATCGAAAACCTTGTCAAAGAAAACAAGGTCTTAAAAAGAGAAGATGAGGAACTTAAAAAAGAAATAGAATCTTATACAATTAAATATCTTGGTAATTTATTTATTCATTTATGATAATTAATTATTTGGGAAGTAGCAAAGGAAAATTTTTCTTATTTTGAACAATGCTCGTTAAAGATCCTGGTGAAAGAAAGGACGTAATCAAAAATCTAATAGATACATATGATGGGGATCAATTGTTTAAATGAAATGTTTTTTTATAAAATTTATTTTAATCTAAAACACATATGGTGACAAAAAAACATTTAAAAGTGAGATAAACAATGTGATAGCTAACAAAGAAAGTGAGAATAAGTTGGAATATAGTAGAATTAAACGAGCAAGTGAACTTTTTTATACAATTCACAAGAATTGTAAAATCAATGTATGGAGAAAATGTAAAATTCCTTATAGTTGTTACTTTGGAGATTTATTTCAAGATAATAGAAAATTAATTGATAGTTTATTAAATGAATAGGTTTTGTTTCATTTAATAAAAAAATTTGCATAAAAAAAAAAATTTTTTTATTTTATTTCTTTTAAAAAGTACTGGTCGGATTGGTGTTCAAAGATATGGCAAGGGTAATAAAGAAAAAATTCCATACGAAGTAAGAGATTTCTTTGGTAAAAAGTAAGATTATTATAATTTATTCAGTATAATACTGATTTTAATACATACCTTAATTAATCAGAAAATTGTGGGAATGCTTCTAGAGGCTTCTTTCTTTGTGATTTAGATTTTTGACCATGTTTATTTGACTTTTGTTGATTATCTGGTTTATTCTTTTTCCCAACAGTGGCGTTTAATGTTAAAAAGATTTTGTTAAGCAATTCCATGTTTACAATATAGAATAAGATTAATATTAAATTTCTGAAATTATCCACTTATCGTCTATATTATCATCGGTCATCATCGCCATTGGTAATATTATAATATACCATGTCAAGCATACCACTATTTTGGACATAGTTTAAACAACTATTTTAATATTCAACCATCAAGGTTATTGGTGTTAAGTGTTGGAAGCCAAATTATATTACTGCAGAGTGCAGAGGAACTTTGAGTGAAAACTCCATTAAAAACCAAAATATTTGAATGAATAGTATGTGGATTCAAATATGTAATTATTAATTTCTTTATTTTCTATTTAAGTGATACATGCAAAAAATATAAGATTATTAATAATTTTACAACAAACTGATATGATTACAATCTATTGGCCAATGGAATTATTAGTGATAATGATAATTTAAAAAATAAGAATATGTTAAGAAAATATAGATAATCTTAAAATCAACAAAAAAAGTTAATATAGTTAAGGCAATTTTTTTTAAAAAAGAGTATTCATATATATTATATACTATTGTATGAATAATTAGGTACCAAAAATAACAAAGAATAACTAGAAATTAATGCGAAAAGAAAGCTATTAATATTGTGATAAAGTCACTAGATCTAACAATTTTATCAGATCTGAAAGGAAATAATTAGATATATTGGAGAAAGTAAAAGGTTTCCATACGATAAAATTTCTGAAATTTGAGTTTCAGTACAATAATTTGGTGCTGATCTATTGGATAAGGCTGATAAAGCTATTGAATTTTTTTATTATAAAGATATGGATCGTACATTTTTCTCATGAAGATAATCTTTTATTTCGCCATATAGGCCTAGCAAGGAGTTCCAAAAGAAAGGTCTTAATGTCATACTGGTATGATGAAGAATTTAAAAATGTCAGAATGAGTGCAAGGTTTCCAATAACGCCAATACTATTGAGAAAATTTCAGATCAAATCTTTCCTTAAAAAATTTTTTTTTGAACTTCTTTTGATGAGGTGTTTTTACCTTCTTTTGATGAAGGTGTTTTTTATCTTCTTTTGATGAAGATATTTTTTTCTTACCCTTTTTTTAATGAAGATGAATTTTTTCTTATAAATAGAAACTTGTTACCTAGATAATTGTTCTTTATTTTTTGGAGGAGACGATAATCTCGCCGTTATTGCGTCTTATTATTCCAGAAGAAAATCCAGAAAAAATGGTATCCTACAAAAAAATTGAAGATGATTTGGAGAAAATCAAATTTTCTACCAATAAAGTATTGTCTTATATTAATCTATACTTTTATGACAATAAATCTGATGATTTTGATGCTAATGAGAATTCTAATAATGAAGATTATGAAGATTTTATACAACATATGCAAAAAGACTATAAGATTTTCTCAACAAAATTAATGTGAAAATGTGTTTTATTAAAAGAAATTCAAATAACAATATCATCAACAGTTGCCTCGTCATCAACAGTTGTCTCATAATCAACAGTTGCCTCATCATCAACAGTTGTCTCAACAACAATTGCCTCATCAAGATCATGAAGAGAAATTAGCATTAAACCATATAATTTTTATTGAATTATGGTCATTGCAACAACATTACTGCTAATTTAAAAATAGAAACGGAATTATGGATTGCTTTTAGAAAATAGCTAGGATTTAAAGAATTAATAACAAATTCTATATTTAATTTGTTTAAATATACAAATCAAGACAAATGTGCTTATTGTCTCTACATGAAGCTCTCTCTTGTACTGAAAGAGATATGCTAATAGAACAATTAAAAACTACACAAGATGAGTTATTTTTATGTAAACAAGAGTTAACTAAAGCGGATGAAAACTATGATGCTCTACAAGAATGATTTTCTTCATGCTCAAAAGAAATGCTGGAAAATGATGGAAAATGAAAGATAAGATCAAGGAAATGGAGTGATATCAAAAATTATAATTGTTAAATAATAGCTAATGTTTTAAAGGTTAATATCTTGGATCAGCAAGCAAGCAGAGGAAGAGAATAAGTAAACTTCAAATGAAGAAAAAATAATAATATTTTACAAACTGCTTTAATAAGATGATTAAAACATTAAAAGCAATTAAAATGAAAGATAATTTATTAATTGAATACAAGAATACAAGATCAATCTTCAATCATACCAAGATATCCAAATTAAAGAATTTATTCAAAAGAAAAGAGGTCAAGTTATTATATGATCCTTTATTCGTGTTTGATAACAGAGAATTCGACGTACTGGTGCTGTTATATTCACATTTGATTGATTTATCATTTTCATAATTGTTTATTTTTGTAAACGTAAAGAACTGGTTTAACAATAACAGACTGCTTGATGCGTCGCACAACATTCAAAATTGTAAAAAATATCAAATAGCAAATTAGCCGATATTATATCAATGATCAACGGGTACCAATGATTGGTTCACTTATCAGGATGTTCGTAACTCGTAAGTATACCATCTTTATTTTTTGTTTTCTTTTAAAATCGGATTGTTTTTTCCTCTTTTTTTTTTTAGCCTAATTTATATTATTTGATTATTCAAATCAAAAAAAATTACAGGGCAAAAGCGAAAAGAAATTATATAAAAATTCATTTCTTTTTTAATAATTTAATTATATAATTCAGTTTTGAGTTTTTGTTATTATTGTAAATGGATTGTTTAAAGTAATCAGAATTATTTAATTACAGTTAAAAAAAAAATGTCCCAAGTTAAAATATTCTCATATTTATTCACTTTTTAATTATGGAATTTTTGACACGACAATTATAACATATGGAAGTTGCAAGAAAGGTTCAGGAAGAAAATTGCGTACTGAAACAAGAAGTTTCGGTATTAACTAAGACAGAAAAAGGAGCGGTAAAGAAGAAATCTTATAATAGCCTAAGTCTCCTAGGATCGATAATAACTCAACCCAAACACATTATATTCGTTAAAATAAGAAACGAATTTAAGCAAATAACAAATAATGCATATCTTGGGAAGCTGAGACAGAAAAAGAAAAAGATAAAGAAAAATCTTATAGTAACCCTAATCTCCTAATATTGATAATAACTCAGTCAAAACCCAATATATTTTATAGATGGCTCCTAACAAATTACAATCTGGTAAAATTGTTGAAGAATATTAAAGACCAATCATAATTAAAATTAAATAGTAAAATACATTTATATCTTCTTTATCATCTTTATCATTTCAAATTCTATAGAAATTCCAGTATAACCAATTACTCATAAGGAGCATATATTAGAATTTACAAAAATATTATTATACGCAACAAGTTAATTATGATAATAATCAACTAAATTAATGATTATTCTTATCTGAAGGTTAAGGCCTTCATTCCTTCGGTTCTAAACATCAAAACTCAAATTGAAGAGTTTGATACTTAAAATGTAATCTTTTTAAGAGGAAAATTTATCATGTGCACCGTCGCAAACCGTTGCAAATTTTTCGCGCGTAGTCGATGCATAATCAGATTATATAAGCGAAAGCCAACATTTTTCTTAGAATAATTAGTTCATTATAATTAATAATTCTTATCGTCTTAATCTCTAGACTCATTCTTTATTCATTTTATCCAACTTCACTTTCTTCCCATCTAATTTCCAAACGAATTTGATAGATAATATGTTAGCTTACCATCGTGTCTTTTTGAAAAGTTTGATCATAATAATTTTCGCCATGTGAGCGAAATATTCAAATTTTCTAATGAAATACGTTTGTGAAATAAATGCATTCAATTTACTGACAACCATTTCACCGACAAATTCTCTGCCGACAGGGTCATTTCGGAAAAATTTTGCGCCGACGATCAATCAGGGAATTTAGGTTTGGAGTAAGGGAATAGGATTAGAGTTAGAATAAGGTTTAGGATAATTAGATTATCCTGTTTGTGAAATCCTGTTGGTAAAATGATGGGCGGAGACCCTCATTAACAATGTTATTTTATAGCATATCTTTATTCATTATTAAGAATTTCCCAAGAATAATTTTGTAATCATTGAGTTAAAGAATAAATACTTTTAAATATAAAATTTTTTTTATTATTAAAAATTTTTTTTTTTTAAATTGAAATATTTTTTTTAAAAAAAGTCCTTTTTACAAAAAAAAAGCTAAATTTAAATTCAGAAATTATTAATTTTTTTTTTTTTAACAAAATAAATTTAAAAAATTTAAAAACAAAAAATTACATAATCACACAATCATCGTCTTTTTTAACATGACCATTACCATTACCATTTGATCCAATATCATTTTTCTTTTTTGATTTTGCTTTACCTTTCCCACTTCCTTTACCACTCCCCCCTCCGTTGTTGTTATTGTTATTAATATTATCTATACTAAAATGTCTATTATTACCATACCAACTCGAATCCGCCATATTTGAACTTGACGCTGCCGATGCCGATGAATCTACACTATCCGCTATTGATATTTGTGAATTTATTGAGTCTTCTTTTTTGGCTTTTTTAACAAATCTCCGTTTTGGCGAAGATGGTGTTAAAGTTGTTGGTAAACTATTTATAGGACTCGTTATTGTAGGAACTTCTGTATCTGATGATGTTCCAATACTATTTAGCCTTGAAAGTGGGTCATCAATCTTATGATTTTCGAAAAAAAGGGTGGTTATAAGAAGATTAGCAATTATTTAAAAATATGAAAATATATATAGTATGAATGACGTACCAATCCAAGCGGAATATATCTTATTAAGTGATTATTCAATGTGCATGGAAATGGTGCATTTGGGGAACATTTTGTGTGACATACCATATTACATTCTTTTAATTTTTAGGAATAAAAAAAAAATGTAAGTTATTATATGTTTGATGGTAAATTAATAAAAAATAATTATTAAAATTAAATACCTTCACACATGACAGCGTGTTTTTTAACAGTACTTTGACATATCTTGCATGTAACGGCTAATAAAAGAAGGGGGAAAAAATAATAATTTTAAAAATGATTGAAAGTTAATTTTCAATTATTATTTTTTTAATTAATGATGCATATGATAAAAAAAATTTTTTACTAACGTTTGCCAAAAGAGTTCTTTACAAATCGATGCGGGACCATAGGAGTTGCTGCTAATAATTTTGTTGGAGTAAGAGCAACGTTTGGAGAACTAGCTGACTTTCTACTAATTGGTGGGGTTGTTGATTCCGGTTCTGTAAGAGATTCATTATTACTATTCTCTATGATAGTATCATTAATATTACTAATGTTGCTAAGTGAACTTGGATTAAGTTCAGATAGTTTAGTATCAGATGTTATTCTTCGTAAAAATGGCAAACTTTCCTGGGTTCTCAATTCTTTCAACGCCCAATTACTTCTAATCCAATTATGTTTAAATAAATCTCGAGCAGTTGGCCTCATTGAAGGTTTCTTATGAAAGCATTGTTTAAGAAAATCTGTAAGATCATCAGACATATTTTCTGGCAAAGGAGGACAATCATCTTCTACTATTCTAAATAGAGCTGTCATTGCAAGAAGATCTGAATATGGAGGCTTTCCCGTTAATAATTCAATAATAGTACAACCTAAAGACCAAATATCTGATGCCGTTGACGCTCCTTTAAGTTCAATTACTTCAGGTGCCATCCAATTTGGTGTACCCGCAACTTCAGTGCTAACATGCTCCATCATTTTAAGATTTAACGAAACACCAAAATCTGATAATTTAACATTCCCATTTTTTGTTGTAAGAATATTTGCTGCTTTAAGATCACAATGTACAACTTGCTTTGTGTGTAAGTATACCAAACCCTCCAATATTTTAACTACATAAGAACCAACCAATTTCTCTGGAAAAGCTCCAAATGATTTAAGTGTATGTAGAAGGGAACCGTTTTCCACATATTCTAATATAATGTTAATATGATCATCAGTCATAATAAATGCTTCATATTTGACGACACTTGGATGAGAAAGTGATTTTAAAAGTTCAACTTCATGCATAAGTTGTTCAATCTCATCAGACATTTTCCCCTCAAGTTTAATTCTCTTGACAGCAACCATCTGCCCTGTACCTAAATGTAATGCTCTGTAAACTGCACCAAATTGTCCTTTTCCTATACAGTTACCTAATTGATATTGCGCAATTATTTCATCATCATTTTTTAAAATCAATTTTTCTCTAGGTAAATCTCCGGAACATGCTCCGCTCATACTTTCACGTCTCTTATAATCAGCATAACCAGGTATCTTATCATTTTTGTTTAATGATATTTCCGAAGTACGATCACTCTTATAACGAATATGAGTTTTTTTATGCGATGAATTACTTCGACTAATAGGTCTTTCTGATTTTGTTGGAGCTGGAGGAATTGGCAAAGGTGCAAGATCTTCAACAAATTCAGATTCAAGTTCCTCATCATCACATTTTTGATCCACATATAAATGGCCCATTGTCACACTTTTTCGTAAACTAGGTTTCTTTTTTTGAAGGGTCGTACCGGAGTTTGATTGTGTATTATCGATAACATTACTTTCTGTTGATACTTCAGATGTTTTTAAATCTGATGCGTTAGAATTTTTATCATCTGAAGGATGTATTATCGAATTTGGATCGATATCAACTGTTTTTTCTGATTTAGTGGGAGTTTTCTTATTTTTTACGAATATGCTATCATCATCATCATCGTCATCATCATCATCATCATCATCATCATCATCATCATTTTTATTGTAATTGTTATTATTGTTATTGTTATTGTTATTGTCATTGTTATTGTTATTGTCATTATTATTATTGTTATTATTAATATTGTTGTTGATATTACTATTAGATATCTCGCTCACATTTAATTTTTCCGACTTTGTCACTTTAATTGAATCTGATGTTTCAGTTTGTTTAATGTTTAAATCTTTAAATTTATCAAATATTGGTTGCTCAATTGAAACATCAGAATTACGACGAACATATTTCCCTTCAACAGCGCGCTCAATTGCTAATATTGTAGCTACCACCTATAATTATATTCGAACAAAGGATGAATTAATATAATTAATATAATGAATTTAATATTTTTAAAGAATTAACATACAATGAATAATTTATTTTAAACGCACCCTCTCCATATGTTTTCCTTCAAACAAATCAACAGTTTGAAACAAATCCGAAGAATGTAGCCCAAACTAGAAAATGATTATACAATTGGGTTAATAAAGTTTACGGAAATTATATATATATATATGTATATAAAAGAAAATAATAGTAATAAAAAATATATATATATATACCTTACGAGCCGCGTTCAAAAAATTACTGATATTTTCCATCTTGATTAAAAAAAAAAAAAATAATAATAATAAAACTTACTTAAATAAATAATGTGAATAATCAATTAAATTAATTCAAAAAAAATATTTTTTTTCTCTTTTTTTTTTCGTATAAAAATAATTCATACCTTTACAAAAGGCAAATCTTTACGACTAATTTGTGGTATAACATCTGGTTGTAATTTATTCATTAAACTTTAAAAAATTGTAATTGAATAATAATAAAAATAAAACAATGATTATTATATTAATTATATTTAATTATTTAATAAAATTTTTGATCTAATGTTACTTATTTAATGGACAACATTAATAATATATATTTTATTGGTAACATACCTGCATAATAAAACACCGTCTTTAAGAATCTCATGCAAGTCATTTCCGGATAATTTGGAACCTAATGTTTGTTCAATAAATTCTCTTGCAGCTTTCTGATTACTAGAATATCGTTCCTCCCGAAGAGATTCGAACAAACGATCTGTACTGATTGAAGGTTTTCTAGATTTTTGAACAATAATACGGTTCGGTTTTACAGTAACTAACGAAAGTTCTGAAGTCATATTTATGTATATAAATAAAAGGAAAGTAACAGTCACTCTAGAGAAAGATAAAAATTCTCGAGATAATTTGTACAATTGCTGGAACAAGTACACTCGATAAAGTTTCCAAGAAAACAAATTCGGTTGCAAATTCGGATGTGTATAGTTACACTGCCCCACATTCGCCAATCACATAAGATTCTTTCAGCCGACAAATCTTGTACGGTAAAAATTATTTAAAAATTTCTTGTAAGCCAAAGTTTATTAATGATAAATTTATTAATTTATTCCCCTGGAAAACTAATTAAAATTTCAATTCAAAAGGCAAAATTTACATGCTGTACATCTGATTTTAAGCAGTTTAATTTTAAAGATGATTAAAATGGTCAAGCAGATGTACGCAGATATGTACAAAAATTGTACAAGGAAGGAGTCCATATGGTTTCTACCTTTGGGAATAACTGGTAATTTCAATAAGAAATTACTTGTGTTCCAGGAATCGCCAATCATATTCCCATTAAGTTCACGTGAATAATACATTATTACGTCATAACAAAAATTAATGTACTACATCTGTACATTCTATATAATTTATAGAATTTCAAGGGGTGGGAGTAGGGGATATATACTAATAATATATTATACTATTTTATTATTTCTAAGGATATGAATACGAACTTATATTATAAATGAATACAGATAGTTGGATAGTTTTTGGTAAATAATTATTTAATTAAGTTATATTCATAATCATCTAAAAGCCAACTTTTTGTACACTATTATTCTTTGAAAAGCGCAATTATCATTATTATTTATCTACATTGTTTGTAAAGAATATCAACCATTTTTTGATATTCTGATCAAGATCTACTATCAATCCTTTCCTTTTTCCTTTTTCCTTTTTTCCTTTAATAATAAAAAAGGGGAATTTTGTGATTTTGTCGATCTTATTCATTAATAAGCTTTCAGAATGCAACCCTTCCGAGATCTTTTTTTTTTTTTTAAAAAAAAAATTTGGTCTCGGAAATGGAAAAACTTTACAACTGCAGATAAGAGTTCAACTGAAGGAATTATCAAATATTATTTAAGCATTAACATATGAATAAAAAAAAAATAACTTTTGTTTTGAATATATTTGTACAAAATGGTTCCACCATCGAATTTTATTAGAAGAATACATAAAAGGAAAGACCCAAAGTTGGAGTGATGGATCTAGAAGATCACATGTAGGTCATTTCTTTTATTGGATAATACCAGTTCGAAACTATTAAACACCTGGCATTATGTACATGTGTGCATTATGCAAAGCAGGCTGATGTTAAATTTTTTTTTTTTTTTTTTTGGCTGAGCCATAAATTTATTCCTGGACTCCGAAAATTTTTAATCAACAATATCTCTTTTATAATACATTTTTTGATTTTTTGTTGACTAATATTTTTTACAATGATTTTATTGGTTAATTTAATTATTGTTACTTTTTGTTTATAGTTGTTTTTTGGATTTGTCCAAAATAGAAAGATTCGGATAATTATATCCCGTGGTCATTTCTGATATTGTATCTGCGTAAATTTTATATGCGGGGAGAAAAGAATTTAATCTCGTCATACATCATCATTTACATGTTTATTGTAAATATTTAATTAAAAAAAATAATGTTTTTTTCTTAAATGATATTCTTTTTTACCAAACAATATTATCTTTTATCGTTATTTACGGAATAATTAAAAATTACAGATTTTTAATTTGTTTGATTCAATATAAGATAAAGTATGTTTACGTAGTTTTTTGATATTTTGTTTATATTTTGACTATCCAATAACAAAGTTAAATTATACTTTATGGATAAATAACAAATTTTTATTGGATAAAATAATTATTTTTGTAATAAAATGAATACGCTTATCGGTTTTGATAAAATAATTTTTTTGTTTGCAAATTTGTTATTTTATTAATTTTAATTTCACTGCCACATGATTTTCGCCAAGCCACCAAAATTTTTTTATATTGTAAATGATGTTTATAGTAAATTGCAGTTTGAATTAAAAATTCATTACTAAATAATCCAAATTTTTTGACGATCCATTTAACAATGGTCTTATATATCTTTTGATTCAATTTTGTCTCTTGCCTTTTTTTTTTTTTTTAGCAAACACAACATGATAATTTATTATTCCGGGTTTGGCCGAATATATTTTTCCATAAATAAGAACCCATTTTTCTTTGTTTTCATTAACAATAATTTATTAGTCTTCCTTTTTATACTTTTTTTTTTTTTTTTTTTTAAAAAAAAAAAAGAAAAATTTTATTTTTTTTTTTTTTTTTTTCCATCCCAAATTTTTTTTTTTTTAAATTTTTTTTTTTTTTTTTTTTTTTAAAATTTTTTTTTTTTTTTTTTTTTTTTTTTTTTTTTTTTTTTTTTTTTTAAAAAAAAAAAAGGATAAATTCATCATTTTTTTTCGTTATTTCCATCCCATCATTTTTTTTTTTTTTTTTTCCTCTCCTTTCTTTCAAAAAAGTTAACGAGAAAAAAAAAAAAATATGGAATCTCAATTATCAACCGAAACTTGGACTCAAATATTTAGTTATCTTGAATCGAGAGCGGATTTACATTCATGTCTATTAGTAAATAGATTATGGTGTAGAATAATGGTTAAAATATTATGGGAACATCCTTTTTCTTATAATATGTCCCATGAAAAATTCAAATCGATTTTAAAAACATATTTAACATGTTTAAATGAACAATCGATTGAAAGATTAGAAGAATCAGGAATAAAATTAATTATGTTTAATAAGAAACCGATGTTCGATTATTACGAATTTTTAAGAGATTTAGTTATCGATTCAATTAGATTCGATATATGTATATACGATTTAATTAATGAATCAAAAGGAAAAAAATATGATATTAGAAAGATTCAACAAAAATATTCAAAAGAGGGTGATTTAATGCTAGAAGAATTAATAAAATTATTATGTAGTAAATCTAATAAAATACGATCATTATCGGTATCACCCTGTAATATGATGGATTATATGATCACACTATTAAAAGATGAAAATAATTATAATTTTAATAATATTAAATCTTTTACAATTAATTCAACATCTATGGTCTATAATTCATATGAACCATTTAAAGTTTATGAATTAATTTTTGCTTTATCACGTGTTTCAAAAAATATAACTCATATAAGAGTTAACAATGCTTGTCAAAGTTATCAAAGTGAACTAGGAGATTCATTAGAAATTCTATTAAATTCACAAACTAATTTACGTTCATTAGATTTGGAATATCTGACCGAACCGATATATTATGAACCAATTATATCAAAATCACATATTATTTCTACATTAAGCGATATATCATTTAAAAACCTTAATTTCGGGAGAATTTCTCAAAAATCTATGAATTCTTTAACTAAATTATCTCAAAATTTAAAAATATTAAAAGTTTCTTCATGTTTAAATTGTTCATTATTATGTGATGCAATGAAACATAGTTCAAATTTGGTAGAATTTACATATGAAACATGTCAATTTGGTGAAGATTTAGATTTCTTATTAACAATATTAAAATCTTCTTCATCATCTCTTAGATATTTGGATATATTTTGGATAAGAGATGGTAGTAATGATAATGAATCATTACTTAAAAGACTAAAATTAATTAATTGTATATCTGAACATTGTACAAAACTGACTTACCTAAAATTACGTAGATTAAATAGCGAAGATTTATTCTCGATTTGGTGCGGTTGTAAACAATTGGAAGTACTTAGTTTTTTTTGTAATGAACATAGTGATTGGGATGATTCTTTAGAAGATTTGGGAAGATTATTACCTTGTACTCTCAAGGTACTAAAGATTGGTCATTGGATCGAAATGCCTTTTAGTGCCATGGCTCTAGAAAGTTTTTTGAAGGGCTGTAAAGAGAGTTTAAAGAAATTAGAAATTTATAGTTTTAAAAAATTATGTAAACACAGCGAGTACGTTAGTGTGTTAAAAAATAGTGGAGTATATTATGAATTGATTTCTTAAATTCTATGTTTTGTATGGAAATTATGATTTATAAGAAACATTAAGACTAAATAACAATTAAGGAATTTTTAACTAAATAAATCAATCAATTTAAGTTGTATAATGTATAAATTTTTAATTCGGATAAAGTTTATTAAAAAATTATGAATTAATAATTCATGCATACAATATAACATTATTCAATTTACTTTTTAAGTTATATAAATATGTTCTAGACATTTGCTAGTTTTTTTAAGATAGGAGTATCTTATGAAAGGACTCGTTACATGCATGCGGTGCATGCGGTGCATGCGGCTTATGTAGGCTAGTTTATAGGCTAAACAGGGCTTTAAATACAACTCGCCGTTTTTTTCTGCATAACGTAAGACGCCACTAGCTCATAGTTATGCATTTGATCACGTAGATTTAAATATGTCGGAGATACTGGGAACTAGCAGTTTTTAATCAACTCAATGGATTATTTTTATTTTGGTCGATCACACTTTTTTTTTTTCTTTATCTCATTTGTCCATTCGTCTCATTTAATCCATTTCCTAATTCCTTATCTCTCCGTACAAATCCCCTTATCTTCATAAATTGATATTTTTATTATCGCATGATTATACATAATTGATATAAAAAAGTGAAATAAGAAAATGTATGAAAATTTTATAGAAAAATTTAATAAAGTGGATTTAAAAATAGCAGATAGTATTAAAAATGAAATTTATAGATGCACGTCAGACTTTTATTGGATGTGGGGTCACGAGACCGAATGATTGGATGAAAATGGGTTACGTATAGTGTTGCCTGCTGTAAATAGTTGTAAGTCTAAAAATCAAGTAATTGTAATGGTTGTAAATCAGAATTATCATCTTTTAGTTAACCACAATAACATAGTATTTACAACCAAATTACAACTTATGTTTATAATATTACAACTCGCTTAGGTTGTAATTCGAAATATAATAATCAAAATAGTAATACTTACGGCACGCAACCTTAGTTACGTAGTGGCAATTTTCACCAGGACCCTGTGACCGATATAGATGAATATATTCTAGCAAATTCTAGCAGTTTTATCAGCTGTTCCAGAAATTATTATAACATTCGTTTGATTCTCCTTTTTTTTTAGCTACTCCCCCGACCCCCGTTCAATAATATACATATGGATTGATTATTTAACCCAATTATATATTACGATCGAATATCATGATGGCAATCAAATAAACTTAAATGTTTAAATGGATCGGATAGACGGATGAGATGACGGACTATCAGGATTATCCGGATTATCCATTGATGGTGGTGTCACAATCACATTTCAATAATAAAGATTAAAAGCATATTCTGTACATCATGTACATGATTATATAAATTTTTTCCGATTTAATAGATTTAATAACAACTTTATTATAATCTAATTAAATTACTAAATTACAAAACTAATCTACACGCTATCTAAACGCTATTTAGATACTAAAATATTATTTAAATGATGCTCACATGCTATTCCCATTTTATGGTTTACGAATAAAAATCACGATCGAACTTGTTGAGTTTTACGTAATTTTGGCATAGTATTTACGTATGAAATGCTGTTGCTCACAAAGGTAATCCAAACTAAGGGTCAATTCACATCACTCAAGTATTCATCGTGCATTGTCTCTTGACTTGAAGTAATAATATTGCCTTTGTTAGAATAAATTCTTCTGTGGTCATTTTGACAACTAAGTAATGTAAAGGCAATTAATTATAAGACTAATCTACACGTTACCTAAACGATATTTTAAATACTAAAATGATATCTTAATTGCTATTCCTATCTTATTTCATGAATAAAAAATCATAATCGAACTTGTTCTGAGATTGAGGTTCAAACTACGTAATTATGGCATAATATTTGCGTATGAGATTCGTCCATTTGCTGTTATCACAAAGGTAGTCCAAATTTGCGAGAGTCGATCACATCACTCAAGTATTCATAATGTTCGTCTCCTGACTTAAATAATAATATTGTCTTTGTTTAGAATAAATTCATTTTGACAACGAAGAACAAATTATACAATTAATTGATAACTACCTGCTTCTTCGCTACGACGTCATATGCGAATACAGTCGCGTTTAACAAATCTTGACGTTCGTTAAAAACGAATGCGCGCTCTTGAAGGGAATGGTGCATATCCTGCTTGAGCCCGAATTACTAATCAAAAGAAAAATTAGAACAAATAAGACGAATAGTTGCTTTATATAATGTATCGCGTAATCAATCCTCAGTGATGTAATATTTATATACATACGAGTGAGTAAAGCATTCTTGGTAAACATAGGATTAATTGCCGTTCTTGCCCTGATTATGCATCTGTGCATATTCTACGTCGGTTATCGCATTGAGCGTGAAGACACTTTCTAATTGCGTGTCTTCAGCAAAGACGCTCATACAAGTTTCCTTTTCGATAAACCTGCTAGCGTTCTTTTCGTGAATTTTGTAAATAACTTTAATCATTGTAATAATGATTTTTGAGATTGTGAAAAAATTTAAATTGAATGAACTTATATATTAACTGATCAAAAAAATGCCTCATGATCCATTTCTCCTTATTACTGGATTTGTACAGTATTAGCTATATCTTCATCAATTAAAGAGGGTAATATTCCAGTTTTTCCTTGTTAACATCAATGGTCATCTTTGATCGAATATTGGAGATTTTAAAGTTAGCGTTATTTTGTCTGCCCTAAGTAAAAGTTTCTTTTTCAAATTCATAATAAACTAGATTCCGTTAAACAAATAATGTCGCTTAAAATATTTCTGGTATCAGTTGGTTGAAAGTAGCTAAGGCGAAACATGCGTGATTAAAGTATTATCCTTATCCTAATAATGGATTAATTCACGTATAAATCAAAATAATTTCCCAATTATATCGTTATAATAGAATAATGGTGATTGAAATACCCGTTAAAAAACATTTTGTAAAGTTCTCATTCGGGTATATAATCGTTAGAAGGTAGAATAATTAATGATCAATAAAATTTCTATCAGAAAAAAAAAAAAAATAATATAGAAATAGAACAATGGTCATTAATTAGATGAAAATTTAAAACATAAAAAATAATTTAAAAAAAAAAAATAATATGCATACCTCGTTCATATCCACCAATTTCATTTTGATTTATGAATTAATATGTGGTTTATTAAGTTGATTCTGCTACAATTATACGATTCTATAAAACCAATTTAGCATCTAGTTCCCTCTTTCCCATATTTTAAAGGTTCGTTTCCAAATGGTATCGTTTGATGCTAAAGCGTAATACAGTATCTGTTACATTAGCGGTATTTGCAGCATAAATTGCCGCTGTTGGATCTGGTACATAAACTTGACATGTACATTTTGTCCTATTGGGATCCTGAATACAGACAATTCTTAAGATGAGACCTTTCGTGGTATACTAATAATTATTAAAAGATTTAATTTAATTTCAAAACTCTGTATTAAAAATTAATAAATATTATTATTTACAAAGTATTTAATTTAATAAATAAATGAATTTAGTGAATATATTTCTTTATCTACAAGGTTAAATAAGTTCACATGCTAATATTAAAATTTTCGATTTCATAGGATTTGATCGGAAACGAATTTTTGTTCAAATATTGAATCTATAAGTTAAATAAAAAAAATGTTCATACGCTTCAAATTACCTTTCAACTTTCCCGCACCTTGGACTTTCACATTCTTATTAATATTATATCGCAGAATAGATCTAGAGCAACTCAACAATAATTCACCTTTTCATAATGCGACTCATTCTATATTTTCTCGCATTGATCTCAAATAATTTAAAATAAATCGTGTCACTGTTTAAAATCATTGAAGTTTTCTTTAATGTAAATTTTGATTTCGAACCTACACGTCAATTTTTTTTTTTAAAAAAAAAAAAAAATTTCGCATTTATATAGTATGATGATAAATTCATGTGACTTCAACTTCCTTTTTTAAATAAGATTTACAAGTAGTTACACAAAAAAATTGATATACTTTTTGCATTAAAAAAAATAAGAATTCGATGATGCTGAAATCATAGTATTCTTACAATACCTTGATCTCTTCAATTGCATTTAAGTTTCATTAAAAAAAATTATAAATAATATTTTTTTCCATAGTTGTTTATATTATTTAAATTACGGTTAGTGTTGGATTTGTACAATATCTAATTTATATTATTGGACATTTATTGTTCTATTGTTTAAAGTATTGTAAGTATTGTTTGGTTTGGACAATTGGACACATATCCGATTGGATATCCCAATTGGATGTCCAATTGGATGTTCAAATGTGGCGTAACAATAGAAGAATTTAGCGATGAATGTAATCTATAAAGATTGTCATTAAAAAAGTTTCTTTCTTTTAAGATAGAAATAAAGGTTAAAGATTTATTATGGTTGAAGTTTTCTTTTCATGAGATCAAAGCAAAGATGAAAGAGATGCAGCAATAAGTTTCGATTGTTTCATTTATAAAGTTTTTGTTTGTTAAGCCAATCATCGATAATCAATGGTATTTTTAGACAATTTTGTCGAAAAATTCATTTCCTTTTACATTAATTTCAAGAATTGTTCAATTTAAATATTAGAAAGGTTCCAAATTTTACATATTTTATACTATACTATATATAATCATGAATGAAAAACAGGATTTTAAAAACCACCAATTGGATTTTAACGCTTTTTGGCTATAGTAAGAATTTTATAAAACGATTAATTTATTTTGTTAAATTCTATTTATATAATTTAAAAATTCGATAAATTTTTGTATTGATAAGGCAATTAATTACTTGAAATCATAAATTATAACTATTATAACTATTATAACTTGATATTATTATTTATCATTTAACATTATATTTACGATATTAATTAGAATTGAATAATATTATAAATTTACGTAAAAAGATATCTATCATACAAAAATTTAATTATATATATTGGGTTTATTTCACCTATCTTTCTCGTACTTCTCTCATAAGTTATAACTGCCTTCTTTATTTAAAATGATAATATTGTGAAAAAAATGGATTTGTATGAAGAACAGACCTTCGAAGTAAATATATAAAAAATTGTAATAATTGATATTATTAGTTATTATTTAAGGACAAAGAAATGTAATAACAATAATATAGCAAAAGCGTATAATAATTTTATGAAATTAATCTTAATCATTATTTAAAAGCAAAACGCTGATAAAGATAAAATATTAAGAACAAAAAAATACTCAAAACCGAGATGATATTGAAATGATATTAACTGATCCAGTCCAAAAGAAAAGTAATTTTCATCTATCATTGGATATCCATAATAAAAAATAATATAAAAATGGTTTTTCAATGTTTAATTCAACAAATACCAAAAATAAAAAAAGTTCATTAGAATATTCATTTTAAATAAAATAAAAATAAATAACTTACTTCATCATTAATTTCTTGACCCTCAAAGTTGAAGTAACAGCTTCAAAAACATCTATACAATTTTAATTTATAAGAAGAGAATGCAACTCTAACTGTTGATTTTTGATGTTGGTTGATGGTATTTATGAATTTATTTAGGAGATGGGACCAATTGGTCAAATTGGTATAAGACACAAGCATATCTCGCATAATAATGCATTATATTGACTGTGGTTTGGTTGGCCATTAAATTCTTATTATTATAAAGCAGGATATCAAAAATGGGATAGAGTAGATTTTAAAGATAGAATTATCACCTGACTACTAGTTTATATTTGCTAGAATTTTTCTACTGGATATTTTAAACTATTTATTTAGTTATAACAAATTATTATTTAGAGAATTTATACTAATCCCACATTATTCATTCCCTTTCTACCCTTTATAAACAAATTAAAACATTCTTCATTTTTATTCATTCTATTCAATCTTTAACGCGAATTTACTAAATTTTTTTCATTTAATAATGTCCAATAACCAAATGATGCCACACTTAACATCAAGTAGTCATTTGTATAGTGTTCATTTAATTCTTCTCACTTCTTTATTTTATAACTCATTTAGTAAAAATAAAAAACTTTTGAATTAATTATTCCTCGTTAACGCTTAGTCCCGTAAAATTTTTCAAAAATTTCTTTTTTATTAAATATTACTTTCATTTCTAGACCTTTTATATAAATAAAAAAAAAAATCATATTTTTACTTAATAAAAATTGTCAATAATATGATAGAAAATCATGATGAAAAGAAAATTCATCATTATAATTAAACAATTACTTAATTTTGATATTATTATAGTTTTTTTAAGCATCCCATTTAATAATTAAATTAGGAGGAAGATCTTAAATTAATTAGTCCAGTGTGACGTAGGACTATTAATATCTATGAAAAGTGATACAAAAGTTACGTTATCGATTTTAATATCGGACCAATAAAATCACTTTAGTGGTTACATTTTTATTTTTGTGTATCACTGCACGGTCGAGGAACTTTACAACGGGTCCCGTTCCCGTTCTCTAATATATTGAAGTTTAAAACTTTGGGCTTTTGTGATGTTTGATCGATACAGCGTAAATTATAATGATTATAAAATAAAGTATTAGTAATATAATATTTTCATGGTCAAATAAAGATCTTTCATAATACAAAATTAAAAATCATTATTTCGAATTTGGTTACAAAAAGCGCGATAATTTATAAATATTAATTAGAAATAATTAAAGTTTAAATATTATTATACCTGTTATATACTCTATGCGCCTAACATATCATCATACGTCACACATAAATCAAAAAATGTCGTATTTTTAAGGTGAAAAGTTGAATAAATCGTTAAAAATAAGCCAAACATACCCGATTGTTATCAACCTTCCTGTAGATCCTAAATTACTAAATAAAGAATACAATAGCAGAAATATTACTTAATCAACTATCTTCCGCAGTTATATATTTATTTGGCTAAATTTCTCCTGTAAATACGTAAAAACTTGAATAATTTCTCGTCTTACCTTTTTTTCCTGAGAAAAAAATGCCTTCAAAATTTTTGACTGAGTTATCCAACGATTTCGAAAAACTTTTTGAAACAGAAATAGGATATGACGTTATTATTTACGCTGGAGAAACTCATAATATGAAAGAAATACACGCTCATTCAAATATTTTATGTATTAGAACTCAATATTTTCGTATCGCATTTTCTAATAAATGGGCTAAAAAAATAAATGGAAAATTTATTTTAAAAAAACCAAACATAATGCCACATATATTTGAAATTATTTTAAGGTAACGTAAAAAGTACGTTGGAATTTATTTTATATTAAAAAGTAAATTAAATAATAATAATAATTCAATTATAGATTTATTTATTGTGGAAACATTGAATTAAAGAATTTACAAGTTGAAGATATGTTAAAATTGTTATTAGCGGCGGATGAACTTGATATTCAACAACTATCTATTTATATTCAAGAATATTTAATTGAAAATAATGTGGATTATT
The DNA here is from genome assembly GCA_003833135.1 of Oehlia diaphana. Classification (NCBI taxonomy): domain Eukaryota; kingdom Fungi; phylum Glomeromycota; class Glomeromycetes; order Glomerales; family Glomeraceae; genus Oehlia; species Oehlia diaphana. The sequence continues at coordinate 60,381 of QZLH01000228.1, read as the reverse complement.
TACGTCAAAATCCAAGTGAAATTCTTGAAGAAGTATTTCACGAACGTAACGCGTTTGGAATATTATGCGATTTTTGTGTTGAAAGAATCTGTACAGAACCGAAAAATTGGTTTAATTCTGATAAATTTTTATATTTAAAAGCTCCTTTATTAGAATTATTATTAAAAAGTACAGATTTAAAGATGAGTGAAATCGATATTTGGGAAAATATATTAAATTGGTGTTTTGCGGAGCAAAAAGTGGAAAAAGATCCAACAAAATGGAGTAAATATGATAGAGAAAAGATTAAGGAATCTTTGAAAAGGTTTATTCCTTTAATTCGATTTTATGATATTGAATCCGAGGATTTCTTTTACAAAGTATTCAATTTTAAAAAAATATTACCGAAAGATTTAATTCATGATCTTTTAGAATTTCACATAGTACCCGATAGAAGACCTAAATCCGACGTATTACCTTCAAGATTTTCGAAATTGGGCTCAAATCTACTTAATTCAAAGGTGATACCTTTATTTGCTTCATGGATCGATAGAAAAGAAAATTCATCATATAATTATGAAAATCTACCTTACGATTTTAAATTAATACACAAGTCAAACCAGAATTTAAATAATGGGTTTAATGCAACATCCTTTCATAGGGATTGTGACGATAAAGGTGCCACAATTTGGATAGCAAAAATCCAAGATTCAACGCAATTAATTGGAGGATATAATCCTCTCGATTGGAATGGAAATTGCGGTGGCAAGCGTACCGATGACAGTTTTTTATTTAAGTTTAATGACATTACAAATATTACAGCCGCGAGGTTGGGTTATGTTAGTACTTCAGATGGAGCTGTGTATTGTAAAAATAATCAAGGACCCAGTATGGGGAATTTATATTGTTCTAATTCTAATAATTGGATTTATGGAGTAAATGGGGATTGTTATCCACAATTGGGTATTCCGGCAAATTTCACAGTTGAAGATGTCGAAGTATTCCAAGTAATTAAAAGACAATAATTAAAGTTTTCAAGTTTTTAGGAGGTTTTTTTTAAGTAATTAAGACGTTAAGTGATACTAATCAAGAAGCTCGATTTTTGGTTAGTTTGATTGTTAAATATGGTTTAAGTATTTTAAGCGTTTCTATAGCGCATTGTTTTTATGCTTTATGCTTTATGCTTTATATTTTATACCTTATGATTTTATGTATATGCCTATTATACCTCCTAAATCCTATTTTTATGACTATGATTAGGATTATATTTATTTTATGTCTAATAAGATATTTTATTTATTTATTTGAATAAAGAAATAAGATTATCTATGTATATTAATTCGCTAGAATTTTTAATCAATCATAAATCAAAAACTAATTATTATTTTACTCCCAATTTAATTTTTCGCTTAAACATATAAAATGCCTAAATCAAAAAAATAATAATTATTTTACTTCAATTTAATTTTTCGCTTGAAACATATAAAATGTCGTAATATCGTAATATATAACATTTGCTAAATTTATACTATTTAAAAAATTCCGTAATTTTACAAAAATAATTTTTTAGTACGAACAGATCATTAAAAAAAGTTTAATCGATTCTATAAATGAAGAAGATATTATTAATTTAATTATCATGAAAAATTACTTAATTAAAGAATTTGTTAAATCCAGATATCACACTCATCGTTTAAAATGTCATATATTTATTACATCTCACTAATTTAACTGTTGTTACATCAAAGGTAAATCAAAGATTGAAAAAAAGTAGTTTTTTGTAAATTCTTCAAGCTCTAAATCTACGGTTATTTTTCACAAAATTAAGATAAAATTCTATAAATATAATAAGATTTAATAATTTAATAAAATAAAAGATTTAATAATTAGAGATTTTAATTTTTTAAAAAACGGAAGATTAATAATTTAAAAAAAATAATTTAATGATTAAAAAAAAAAAAATAAAAGATTTAATGATTAAAAAAAATAAAAATTTTAATGATTAAAAAAAAAATAAAAGATTTAATAATTAAAAATATAAAGATCTAATATCTAAAAAAAAAGGTAAGATAATATAAAATAAAAAAGAAAAATAAGATAAAAGATAAAATAAAATAAAAATGTAATAATAATAATAATAACAATCCTATAATTCAAAAATCATCATAAAAGAAATGATTTTATATTTAGAATAACAAAGAATATAAGAATGTAAAAATGGGGCAAAAAAATATTAAAATAGATCAACATTTAATACTAAAAGTCTAATATCTAATTATTTAAATGAATTCTTGTTATCGATTTCGATATCAAATAAAATAATAAGTTTATGAGAATGAAATAAAAGGATCAACAATAACCCTCGATAATAAAATCAAAAAATTTTGCAAGAAAATTCAGGGGTTGATATCCATCACGTAATCAATCCACTTAGATTTTCCTATATATGATTAAGAGAATTAAAATAGTTGAGAACTTGAGAATTTAAATTTGAAAAAAAATCATATCAATAATGTTTAAATAAATGATTACTTAATGATTTTGAGAAATTTTCCAATAATTTTCTTCAGATGGGCGGATGGATGATTAATAACGTTAGAATAGCATATACAAATAATATGTCATCTACTTTATATCCTCACCTCAGATGCACCAGACGCAAGATATCCTGTTAGATATATGTTTTCATATTAAATGTAAGATTATAGGCCTCTATTAAATTTTACATCGCTATAAAAAGGCATGGTCAAAGTTGCAACAGATCCTGATGCAAATTCGCCACTCTTTTCAAAAAAAAAAATCTAATTAGATGATTAATAGACTTATCCTTAACTTTTTAACGTACTTTACTCTTATAAATCACAAAAAAACCTGCTCTAAGTCCAAGAGTGCTCATAATGGAAAGCTGAAGATCAAGCTAAGGTGTCAGCAGCTTCAGTTCCAATCATTGGAAAATTTTCATCGTACCACATATTCTGGTAATATTACAAATACTGTACATGCCTAGATGAGATTGTAACCAACTAAAAAAAATATAATCAAATCCTAACATAAATTTTTTCTTTTTAAGAAAGAAAAATCTTTAAATGGAAAATTTTTAATATATTTTGCTATTGTAGCGTTATTTGACAAACCTGTTCCAAATTTGGAACACACAATCTAGAAAACGCATTTGTCACTGACCCGTACGAAATTTCTAAATTTCTAAATATTTTATAGTAGAGAATTATTACCGAACTAATTTAGATTACGTAATGAACATAATAATTCAGTCAATATTTTAGAACATAAAGTTGCTATTGGTAAACAAATCAAATAAGATGTAAATCATTATCACGTTGAAAGATTACTATATTACTATTAAGAATCATTTAAAACTCAGAAAACTTACGTTGCATAATCTAGTGATGAATATGTAATCACAATACGGTATTACGGTATCAACTTACATAATACTATTCCTTCAAGATTTTTTTGAATTACGGTATCTTTACTTTAGATGACCATAGTTAAACAGCTGATTATTTTACCTATTTTTTAAGAAAAAAATCTTTATATTAGAATATTCACGTACATGATTTTATCTATTAAGATAACTTATTTTATCACAAACTTGTTTCTAAACTCAACGTGCCAGTACTACAACCTTACTTCAAGAATTTTTCATAAAGGCAAAGGAACGTGAATATGCTTTATCTTAACAAACTCATTGCGAAAAGAAAACTTGAATAGTTCAATATCATGATAGCCATTGTAAAGAAACCTAAAAAGTTATAGAAAAACAGAAATAAATAAAAAGGGATATATAATGAAAACAAAGTTGGAATGTTACTTGTATTACATACTTTGGAACACCGTTTCCCATTATTGGATAAGTTGCATGACGTTCTAATACTTATTTAATGATATTTCGGCCAGCTGATTTTGCATGTTTTAATGGAGTAACACACAAGCTCAAATTATTCTTGTTGTACGACGTATTCTGATCAATCTTGTCGGATATGATGACATGACTAAATGGAAATCTCACATAACCATATCTACGCTTCGCTCTGGTTTTGCCTTGAATATTTTTGTATCAGAATAAAAAAACTTCCTAATTATATAACGGATGTTTAAATATAAGCCTTGACAAAGAATTCGAAGAACAAATACAAAAAAATGAGGAGGATGTATTATTAGGAATATAAATACTACCGTATTGATGATCAAATATTATGAAATTAAATGTAAATGCATTAAGTTTTGCAAGCTAACCTCACCACGTTTCTAATTGTCTAATTTAAGTAAGATTTTATGTAATTTCATTTTGGGAATTGTGAAGTTAATATTACCTGTACATTTTCCAAAATATAAAACACAAATACACAAAACACAAAAACCATAAAGCAATTTCTTTTTGGGGGCAATATTTATGTAAAATATATTGAAAATACACTGAAAATATCTGAAGAATAGAATTAACGAATTACAGTCAACTCTTCTTAAAACGACGTCGTTATAATTTTATAACGAAGAATTTGAAGAATTTAATTGGCTGGTTCACACTCGTGGGATTTTGACGAATATTACTGGCTAAAAGTCACGTGATTAGTTACAATCCGCAAGATACCAGATCGGCCGTTTATTGGATAATCCATCAATTTATATACTGTATATATATATTTTTTATTAATATTTTGTTTCCGGTTGAATAATCGATAAGTTAAATCTTGCATATATACATATATATATACAGTATATCACATAATAAATATCCGCATTTATGCTACTATCCTAACTCCCCTTTAAACATGAACTCTTGTTTACAATTTATTCATACCGCCCGTTGTAGAACTTGAAAAGGGATTAATTGAATTTATTGATTATTATCCTATTATCCTGTCTTCTATTTATTTATTTAAGAAACCGGTGAATTTTATTTATTATATTCCGTAATAATATCGAAATGAGAATGTTTTTTCTTTTATTAAATAGGTTTCATTATTTATGAATAATAAATTTTTGTTAAGTAAATTCAAAACCATCACTCACGTGCAATTTTTATAAAATTTTAAAATTATTATAAATTTATTTGCGACGAAAAAATATATATATGTATATAAAAAAATCTTGTAAATATGTGTGTACAGTACATAAGGCCGGGCAAAAAAAAATTTAGATTCTCGTGACCCGGCCGGGTCAGTTTTTCGAAAAATGGAATTTTTTTTTTTATAATAAAAAATTTCCTCACGTGATTTTAAGTTATTGGCCAATGTGGCGTAAAAAAATTTTACATATGAAAAAATTTAAAAAAAATTGCCGGCCGGCCGGGTCATTTTTAAAATTTTATGTCACGAGAATCTAAAAATTTTTTTTGCCCGGCCTAAGTAAGTGATATATATATATATGCAATTTAAAGAATAAATCATGAAGAATCTGCAATACATCTTTTAATACGAGGTTTAATTGTAACACAATCTTTGCTATATTTAATATATTTGATGATAAAGATATGTAAATGGTGTTTGGGAGCTTCCATTCGAGAATCGAGATTAAGATTTTTCGACTTCTTCAGGTAAGAAACAGATTGGTTCAAATAAGTGAGTTGAAGAAGTTTCACCGAATTCTTGAGTAACATTGTGCACTTGTATAAAATAGATTCTTTGGATTGAAATGTTTCATGTTCCTTTGAAATCCGGTTATTATGGTAATATTGATAAGAGAACCAAGTTGAGTAAAGTAAGTGACACTCCTTTTTATTTAAGAGTAAAAGTGGTTGTCTTTTTTAAAGTGAATTTTTATTTGAATTTTAACAATTATGAATATTAACTTTTTTTTTGGTCTTTAATATAATTTAGAAAACTATTGATACTAATATTTGAAAGTAGCATAAGTAGTATAATTTTTATTTTATTTTTGAGTTTAGTATTTTGATTTTGAATTTTCGCGTCTTTAGACTTTTTAAACAAAAAATATTTATATTAAACCAATTAAAGAATTCATTTGAGATGATTAAAATCTTTTATATGATGTGTATTTATTATAGACGATAAATCCGCTATCGCAATAAGTTATCGTGCGAATCGTTGACAAAATTTATTTATATAAAATTTGGATTAAAAGTTTATAATTCGATTGAAAGAAAAAAAAAGTCAACCCAATCACATTTTATCATTCATAAATCGTATTATTGGCCTGCGAAGAGTTAGTGCAAAAATTTACGGTCACGTGGGTCTGTCACGCCGCTCTTTCCTTCGCTTCCTTTCTTTTCTCTCTTGTTCTTTCCTCTCTTCCCTTCTCTCTCACTCTTATTATTTCCATTGAAGCTACAAAATAAACTTATCTTTCTCTTCTTTTGTTTTCACTTCGCAGTTTTTTTACCAAAATAAAAAAAGAAAAGCGAGAAGGGATAAGAAAGAGGGCTTTAAGACAATAAAGAGAGAACCTTTCCCTTTTCTAAAAAGTTCTAAGATTATATGTGTAAATACATAGTGTACTTTTGTTTTCCGCACACACACTCTCTTCGCTTTCCTTCTTTCCCTCATCATTTTCTTCTCTCATTTCCTTTTTTACTCACTTTTATCTCTTATTTTTTAGGTATTTTTGATGGAGCAGCATGATGTTATGCGTGACCGATGCTGATACGATAAGAAATGCGTTTAAATGTAGCTCTTTTCAGTTGCAGCATCATCTACACAAGGAACTGCATTAGTTCTCTTAGGCCTACCTTATAAATAGATAATGATGGTCTACATGAATTCAACTATTCGTCTTTAATCACAAGTACAATAAATGGAGTCTATAAATAACAAGAAAAAAAAGTCGTTAGTATGGCTGGTACCAGGTGGAGGAAAATCAACCACCACCATACGTGTAAAAAAAAAGTTTCTAGAAAGGTGATGGTATCATACTACTCAAGTGGACACCCTAGAACTTGCACAGTAAAATTTTTTTTTTTTTTTTTTTATTTTTTGTTAAATTTTTTTTTTCATTTCTCTATTTTTTTCTCTATTTTTTTTTTCTTTATTTTTTCATTTTCATTTTTTTTTCACCCTTTTTCTTTTCTTTTTTATTTTTTTCTTTTTTTTTTATATTTATTTTTTTTTTAAAACTCCTATTGATGGTCCTTTGGGATACCACTGACAATATGATACCATGCATACGAGCCAGGTGCATAGGCTAACCCTCCTCCAGGAAAGCCAGTTTCTCATATATACTCTCTTTCAACTTTTTTTATTTGTAAGCCTGTATCATTAAAACTATGCAAGCAGGGAGCGCATGCTTACCTTATAAATAGATCATGATGGTTTACACGAATTTCAACTATTCTTCTTTAATCACAAGTACAATAAATGAAATCTATAAATAACAAGAAAAAAAGTCATTAGTATGGCTGGTACCAGGTGGAAGAAAATCAACCACCACCATACACGTAAAAAAAAAGTTTCCAGAGAGGTGATGGTATCATACTACTCAAGTGGACACCCTAGAACTTGCACAATAAAGATCTTTTCTTCCATTTTTTTTTCTATTTTATTTTTTTTTTTTATCATTTTATTTTCATCTTTTTTCTTTTTCTTTTATATATATTTTTTCTTTTGTATATTATTTTCTTTTATTTTATATTTTTTTTCATTTTTTATTTTCATTTTTTTTTCACTTTTTTTCTTTTTTTGTCTTTTTTTTGTCTTTTTTTTTTAAACCCCTAGTGTAATGGTCCTTTGGGATACCACTGACAATATGACACCATGCATACGAGCCAGGTACATAGGCCAACCCTCCTCCAGGAAAGCCAGTTTCTCATATATACTCTCTTTCAACTTTTTTTATCTGTAAGCCTGTATCATTAAAACTATGCAAGCAGGGAGCGCATGCTTACCTTAATATTGGTCTACTAATCATAAATACAATCCATACCATATTACATTCTTTCATCTTCAAGATTATATTTTTTATTTTCAACCTTTGTAACATTGACCTTAAATGTTGAGTTCGAGGATTGTTTTGTATTGCTTTGTGTTATTTCATTGCCAACCAAGAAAGAATTTCGTGAGTCTTTGCCTAGAAATAAAAAATAAAAAAAATTATAAATTGTATTTTTTCTAATATGGAAAAACAAAAGAAGACTTAAAGAACCTATCAGGAAAAAGATATTCTTGTTTATTAATTTCATCTGACGAGTTACTTATCGAAGAGAAAAGAAGAGTTTGTAAAAAGGAAAAATTTCATATTGAATATATTTTTCCATAAAGTACAAGTTTAAATTCTCCGAGATCGTGAATTCGCGAGTTGCATTATATGAATATATTTATTTGAAGTTTTTGATAAAAAAATGAAAATTGAAGTATTGAGAACGTATTTTTCCATAAAGTATGGAATATATTCCGTACTTAATTTTCTGAGTGAGTGAGTTCGTCATATGAATATATTTATTTGAAGTTTTTGATAAAAAAATGAAAATTGAAGTATTGAGAACGTATTTTTCCATAAAGTATGGAATATATTCCGTACTTAATTTTTCTGAGTGAGTGAGTTCGTCATATGAATATGTTTATTTGAAGTCTTTGAAAAAAAATGAAAATGAAGTATTGAGAAATTGAGGAAGTTTGGGGTATATTTATACTTTTTAAAAAACCTTTTGCACAGTAGATGATATGGGAACTTCGATGTTAATGATTTGATAATCAAAAATTACAAGATCAAGATTTGTTTATATATTTACTACATTGTTTCATAAAGGAAATAATGCTCATAAAATCTTGAATCTTGATAAAAAATCTCTTTTTTTTTAAAAAAAAAAGTAAAAAAAAAGTTGAAAAAAAAAAGTAAAAAAATGTTTAATATTTATGAGTTATTACTAACATTTATAGGGGTATATCGATCGTAAATCACATCTATCACATCGATCGATTATTAATTTTCTAATGTATTAGATCTGGAAACTAGTAATATGAATTTTTTTATTAAACTACCAAACTACCATCAAATTAAAAAATTATTTCATAAAGGAAATAATGACTCATAAAATCTTGAATCTTGATAAAAAAAAACACTTTTTTTTTTAAAAAAAAATGTAATAATATTTTTAATATTGAAGATCCTCTGAGTCATTTCTAATAGTTACAGTATATCAATCGTTTATCGATTTCTAATTTTCTAATGTATTAGATCTGGAAATTAAAAAAACTTTTTTTTTTTTAAATTGCGTAATATCATTTTCTCTTAAAATATTATATCATTAATCAGTACAAGATTATCTATCTATCATGTAAAAAAAAGGAAATAATCACAATTATTCACAAATACGCTTGATACTTTAGAATATTAAGATTTGGATTTCTTTTTTATAACGTGTCAGTACTCACTAAACCTCCTTATTAAGTTTTCAATGCTTTCTTCGTTAGAAAGATCTATAACCTCACATGCTAAGAAAGCAACACCCTGTAGCGTATACGCTTTTAGCGCTTCATGAAAGAATGATTGTAAATTAATGACAAAGAAGCATACAAAATCTTGATATAATGCGGGTGACTGGGAATGGAAACTTCAAAAATCAATTTTGTGCACACGCCCCAATATGTAAACAATGAATAACATTTAATATTAAAATACAATAAATACAATATAATGTTATAATACTATTATTATATTAAAACTTTATTAATTACATATTATAGAATTTTAATTATCCACTATCATATCATATCCATATATACTTTTAAAAGCTGAAAATTGATCATCGATACTTGAAAATGATACGTGTAACTTTATATTATTGGACGACGACATCAGCATTTCAGTAACTTTGTCAATAACATTATCAAAAGCAATCCAATTAAAATAAATTTTAGATTCATCTATACCACACAAATTTGCCAAACCTTCCTTGTTAAAATAATTCATAACTTTCTTTCATCGATCTTATCCATAGCAATTTGAAATGCACAATCCCAGATAAGAAAAATCCACACCAGAATATTTAAGTATATTATGGAATGAAGGGAACATTATTGTACTTCTTAAAATCTTTGATAGAAGATATGTCATTATCAACAATCCTAATGATTTCATCAAAAGTAACATTTTTGTCAAATATATTTAAACTTGGATTTCCTTATTTCCTAAATTAATAAAGTGTTTGTATATTAGCTTATTTGATCATGATCAAAGATATAACGAAATTCGAATTATAAAAATGAAAGGATCATTGGGATTTAAATATCAAATTTTATATAATCAGAAAGTAGACGATACGTAATTAGTTTCACTATCAACATGTGAATTCAAATGTTCTCACGATATCTAATATTGTTGTAATATACGATGCAGCAATCCTTTCCAAAGCATAATTGTGTAATTAATATTTTGTAGAGCCTTTGATTCATCTTGGATAGCAAGAACTGTTTCGACTTCAAATTCTTCATTTTCATCCAGTAATGAAACACGCATAAATCAGTGATCCATATCATATTTTTTACTAGCAGGGGATTCAATTTGGATAATCATGGAAACAACACATGCATTTAAATTTTCTACTCTCTCATATGATAAATTACCTTGATAAATTTGATAATCTCTCTTTATTTCACTTTCTTGTAATCCCAAATAATTTTCAGTTTTCCTGCAAATTTTCTGCTGGTGTTTCATTCTACTTATCTAATTCTGAAGGATAGGCACCCTGTCCAATATTTCACATAATCCAACTGTGTCATATCGTTATAACTACACAATTTGCACCATTGATTGAACTCATCGTCATCGAGTTGACCCAACTTATCCATGATTTAAACGGACATACATCATTGTTAGAAGTTTCAGAAACAATAATAAGACCATCATTCTTTAGAATTCTGGAAAGACCATTTACCAATACAACAACTCTGATTGAGTACGTCCTGATTAAGAGGGTACGTTCACTGCAAGTTTCTGAAATTAGGTGCAAATTTCATTTATAAAATAGCTGTTTATTATATACAATTAATTTCATTGGGTTAGGTTATTTATATATTATTTTTATATTTTTATTAATTTTATGGTTTATTAATAAAATATCTGATATTTATAAATTCATCTAATATTTGTTATATTTTTGCATTCTCAAATCTCAAGGGCGAGTTTTCTTTCTATTTGATTCAATATACTGTTTTTGTGCCATATTAACTATCACACATACAATGATTTCCATTTCCTATTTTTATTTTTCATACATTGATGCAGGTACACGTTTTAAACATCAATAATTGTCTCAAACAAATTTTAATATATAAATTAAACTAAAATAGTTGAAAGCGCGAGCAACGTAATTCAACGTTTTAATTAAAGCCCCATAAAAAATTTTCTGAAAATTCCGACAAATGGTCATTTTTTAATTTTCATTCTAAAAAAACTCCCGATATGTGATCAATATTTTTTATAGGGAAGGTTGATTATTAAATAGTGTTGTGATTCATGAGTCGAAGGATCTGCAGAAAATGCGAATTTGGCGTGGCGTCAAATAAAAGTAAAAAATTATGTACCAAAAAAAGAGAAACTATTTGAAAATAATGTTGACGATGAACATTAAATATATAATAATATAATATAACGAAATTTTTTTTTTTTTTATAGGAGAAATGCTATCTAGTCTTTAGTAAAAATGGACAGATAGATGTAATACATCGATTTCTGTCCTAATTGATCCTAACTCCTAATTTAATTCGATTAATATCAGCATTATGGAGCCGCTACAGCGTCAATTTGCAATTTTCATGTAATAAACTTATTAATTCTTTGTCCGGAACGAAGCGAAGGACTATATGCTACGCAACGATCGATCACGGGAGTTTCTGTCCCACATGTGACGACGTGACGTAATCACAAATCAGAGTTCTCCGGACTTACAACGGTTTCCGTTTCCTAGTTTTACAAGAGAATGATAAGTATTATACCTTTTAGTTTTCGATTTATTGATCACGACAAACAAGAAATTTATTATAAAAAAATTTCAGAGCAAGCAATTTAATATTAATGAGAATAGTGAGAATATGCTTTTTATGTATTTAATAGAGAAATCCTTTTCATCATATTTTAAAGGATCATTACATAATGTAATTGTAATGAAAAAATACAATGTAATTATTTTATTGTGTAAATATTTTGACAAAATTTAAAAATAACCATCATTTTGTTTAAGGATATATATATATATTTCTTGATTTCTTCGTTAATATTGACAAATCGTATTTAATGGGATGAAAACATCATTGACAACAAACGGATTATATAATTTATATTTTTAAGCTAACAATAAAATAAACCAATATAGGATGCCAGCATATGACTTAATTAATTAGCAAAAAATTCAAATATTAAACTATCATAATTGTAATTGTTACTCACTAGCATATTTGATAGTCCATTCACGAGCAATAGCGTCATAGCGAGAACGATCATTCTTATAAATGTGGACAATTTCAGGGTCAAATGTAAAGTCTAATATTAATAATAGATCATATTAACAGTTTTGTCTAAGGAAGAATAATACAAAATAATTATCTATATAAGTAATATACTGTACCTAGGTTTGGATCGGTCAACAATGAGTAAATTGATGAGAGTACTTTGAAAAAAAGTATTTACGATTAGTATTCTTTTATCAAAGATTCATAACTACGGATTCTTAGAAATTACTTGTTGAAATGGTTAGCGCCGGTGACCACTGGTAGTTCAAGTTATCCAAGCCTATATTTCCATTACTATTGACATTTGGATGATAGATTCTTGTTGTAAAGTTTATCTAAATATAGTATCATTGTGAGAGTATACGTAAGTTCACATGTAAAAGTGTATACAATTACATAAACAAAACATACCTTTGGTGGTTTCCAAGGATAATCTGTAGGAAGATGCACGTCAAGGAAAAACACACCACCCGAGTATGGAGAGTCGGACTAATCCAAATTATTAATAATCAAGAAAGAGTTTGATTTTTGGTTGAGTTCAAAAGATGAAAAGAAGTGAATACCACATACGGGGCCTAAAATCGTCGCTATCCAACGGAATATATTATTTCCAATCGGACAAGCACTAAAAAGCGGCACTGGATTACGTCTTATGTCACGTAACTCCTGATAAATATTGATAATAAAAATGTGAAGAAAGAAATAAATATTCAAGAATTTTAAACTACTTTATTAATAATATTTACAAGTAAACGTCCCGTTTCATATTAAATAAAATAGAGGGCAAATATTAATAGCGGGCAAAAATTATTTCACTTTAACTGTTAATACCTTCTTATGTAAAACTTACCACATTTATTCTTTTAAGTGTTTTGTCTAATTTATTGTTATTTTTATTAAACTCCATTTTATACGAAAGTTGGAAAAAGTGGGTTTGATATTGTGAGAATATTGCCACTTGTGCCTATTGTATTTGTATTTGATTGTCACTATTTGTGATCATAAGAACTACATATGACCATTCCTATCAGAGATTTTTTCACAGGTAATCTTTTATAATATAGTGCACTAGTTCAAATTAAGGATGTTTATGATTTGTGTACGTTGATCATATATACTAAATAATAACAAGGACAAATGATTTACTCTGTAGTTTCACAAGATGATAAATTACGTAGTAACACAGTAAACAGTAAAATTCTATCTTAAGTAACACGCCATTTTAAAAATAATATATATATTACGCGTTTTTTACGCGTTTATAATAGGCTTAATAGGCTTATAAATCGTATAAATATCAATTTTCAACAGAATATTAAGATTTTGATTATAAAAGAATTTTAGATTTCACTAATTCGTTTATTATGAATTAATTTTGAGAACTTTGTAGTTATATTATATCTATAAATAACCTATGATAACGTATAAAATCAATTAGGTACATTATTTATTTTGAAATATACAGTTTAGGAAGTTCTTTAATCAAGAAATCTTTTATTTTGACAATTTAAAGTTTATATGATAAAGCATTGCCTTTCTTACAATAAAACTAGAAACCATCCTTAACAAATCAACTACCAAATTATTTTTGAGGCAGTATCAAATAACAAATTTTTCCAGATAAGAATAACTGAAAAGAAGTTTTCTTTGTTGAAAAACCATGCTCAAACAAAGTAAGTGATATATTATTGGTTATGTCTGTTGATACTTAATAGAAAAAACCTTGCGTTCTGCAAAAATAATAAGTTAAATTATAGTTCATATTGCACATATCAAAAGAAAGAATCTCTCACTACTGCTCTAATCTATTTAATCGTAAGACTTAAAGAATAAAAAGCTATGGTTCAAATTAAACCATTCATATCTTGTGAAATGATGTTATTCTGAAAGACTGATGAAATTTAACGTCATCATTATATAATTTTTTATATATATTGCCTCGTATTTCATTAATTTATAGATAAACGTCAATCCTTTGATAAGGAAATGAAAAGCTTAATATACAAGATTCGAATCTTCAAAAGTTGCGTCAAATAGCGAAGTAAAGAAAGGCTAATGTTTGACAAAATAAGAGATACTGTGAATTAATCGTTAACGTCAACTCGAACAATAAGTTTATTCAATTATTCTTTATCATTTAATTTTGCATAATATACTGTATTTACATATATCTAATTTTCTTAGTCATAATTCTTTCAATATATAGAATATCAAATGACTCCTGTCAAGGAAATATTATATTTAACAAGGTTCTTTAATATTGTAGATTAACAAACTATCGACCATCATGATATTTTTCTTCACAATGAATATTTAAATTTTTTATTCTTTTGAGATATTAATTTCGTTAGATTTAATAAGCTAAATTTTTAATCCTTGATTATCTTTTCTTAAACCGTCTTAGGGAACGGAAATTGTTTCATGTATAATATCTAGCACGTTCTTAAACTAAATCATATACGGTAATAATACATTTTGGGTTGGATTGATGCGACGCCTCAATCTAATCCATATTTATTATAAAATTAAAAATTAAATTTGGATTAGATTGAGTCAATCAACAGGATTGTACCTATTGATTATCCAATTCAGGACGATTGGCGTCACATTTTTGTAGCCCCACATTAAACTCCGGCTAAAATTTTTCCATTGATCTACTACATACAGAATTGCGAACCATTTAGATTCATTAGAGATGGTAGTTAAATTTCTTACCATACACTTGGATGATTCACATTATCACATATATACCTTCGCCTTACCAATCATTTCTTTTAAAAAAAGTGTTGTGAGAACAAAGATTCCTCGTTTTGATGGATTTACATCTAGGCGTCTTTTAATTAAATGTATAATTAATTCGGTACTTTAATGTTGAACCTTGGTCTAAATCCTTAACAAATTTTTATAGCTAAATTTTCTTCATGGCTTAAAAATCATGATATGGAGATAATTCGGAAATTACTTCATACATAACCATTTCAAAACTATAAATATCTACAGCTTTGGAGAAACAACACATTGTAGATATTTCTTTTTGATTATTACAGTACGTCTAAAATGAAGTGTCTTCTAAAGTTAAGAGGGCCATATTAGCATCACAATGATTAACAACATAAAAAGAATGTACAATATTTCATGATTTGTTTTAATGTTTGAATTGGCATCAATACCATCTTTTGACTTAATGGGAAACAATTATAAATAGGGTTTACAATCCTTTTATACTTCGTAACTTGTTTAGCAGTATTCTTGTCCGTTAAATAAGGTCAGTGAGTTATAATTATTGGATGTCATAAAGAGTTCATTCTTTTATTATTATTATTAATAATATACTTGCAAGATTTCATAATTAAAAGTAATAAAATAATAATTTGAAATTACTTTGCTTTATTGAAGCACTACCACTTTCAAAATGAATAAATTGTTTCTCTATTAATATTAAAAGCATTGATATCCAGGTTACTTCATTTTAAAATCTCTGTCCTTGCCATTTATGTTGCTAAAATATCAGAGATAAATTTCTAGATTTAATTTATTATAAAGTCAAAAACTATTTAGATAAAGAAATGCTTGAGAATGCTTTAAAGAGAAAAAGTTTTCATGACTAATAGTGTAATAAATTTTGGGTAGTATAGTAGATTGATTCTAGATTTATTTCAACCCTGGACTCTTTTGTTTGCAAAAGATTGACTCGTCTAACATGAATTATTGAATTATGCCATGGTGATAAGAAATTACGGATGCATAATAATATGCAGATTTGTAATTTGTATTCTCTGATCCTTTATCATTCTTCTGAGGTGTTTCTTAACATCCTTAATAACATAGATGTACAAAGTATATAACATGGGCTGTATAAAGATCAAGTTCTTTCCAAATGTTTATAGGATTTTACTACTTCAGCCAATGTGACAGAATACGGAGCTAACAAAAAAAATAAATATGAAATTCTTCAAAAAGTTCTTAATATTATATATTGATTTATATAATATACACCTTATTTTGTATTTTTCATTATAACTGACCTGAGTCATATTCCAAGAAGCCATCCTTTGTTCAGGCTTAAACCAATATTAGTAATAAAGTTAAACAACATAGTTAAAGTTTGATATGTCACTAGTACGTTAAGTTTACTACGGGGAAGTATTATGGTTTCATGACAATATTTGTATTTTTAAGATAACGATAAGAGATAGAATAAATCGAAAGTCTCTACACAGACTGTCATCAGTTTGTACTTAAAGATTTAACTCTCAATTATTAATGTGATATAATCAGCACCAAGTCTAAAGATTATATCAAGTGACAATAATTCGGTGTCAGATTGAAAAAGTTGATATTACAGCAGGCAAAACATATTATAATCAATGCACCTTGTGCTAAATATGGTGATAAATTTGCCCGATTATAGGGACTGATAAACTACAAATGGGGATACATCAATGTATTTTTATTTTTTACACATCAAGCATCCTCCAAGAAACTTAAACTGAAGTTAATGTCTGCAATCGTTAGTAAAGACAACTGGAAGAATATTTCGGGTCTTTTTCTGGAGATGCTATAATTAGGGTAACAATCACTTTACCGACAGATGTTTTACTGACAGGGTCATTTCGCAGACAAATGTTTCGCTGACAATCATCTCACCGACAAAGGAATTTGGGATTAGAGGTAAGGAAATTAGGGTTAGGTTAGGGTTAAGAATAGGGTTTAGGTAAGGGATTAGTATTAGTATTAGTGTTAATGTTAGGGTTAGGATAAGGTTAGGATAAGTGGATTATGATTTCGAAACTGCCGGTGAAATAACTGTCGGTAAAATGATCCTGTCGGTGAAATGATTGTCGGTGAAACGTCTGTTGATAAGATAATTGTTGGTGAGCCCTATAAAAAATTTCTCAGAAAAATGATCACGTGTCTGAGTTTCTTCGGAATGAAAACTGGAAAAATGATCATTTATCGGAGTTTTTTCCAGAATTTTTTTTATAGGGGAGCCAGATCCTTATAATTATGCTATGAGACCGCCAGGTATTAATGCATACACTAAACTAAATGGGATGGATTTCAGCGTGCAGAACTATCATAAAAGAACGAAAATTTGTGGATTTTCTGAGCGTCAATATCTTGAATCTTTTTTTCCAGCTTATTGAATAAGATTGTTATATAGATTATTTGGTTATTTTCTCGAATATAGTCAAATTTCCTGTATTAGCAACTTCTACAATTATTAATTTTGATAAATACCTTATAAACATAATGTTTAACTGTAAAATCTTAGCTAATCGCTCCTGATAACGAAATAAATTAAGATTCTCATCATTTCACAAAATGACAAATGGTAACAAAATCAATGTAGTTCGTACTTAGAAAAATCCTTAAACTAATCTTATTATTATTTTTTTAATTATAAAATTTCCTTGTGATATTGTTACGCAGTAAAATGTTGCGCAGTGATCATGTGATATGACTGGACCCGTGATGCCGATCAATGTAGCATATGTTCGACATGTTCGATATGTTGCATATGTCCGATATATAAAATATATAGAATATATGGAACATGTAGCATATATGGGATATATAGAACATATGGCATATATAGGATATATAGCATATGTAGCATATGTTAAACATTTTAGTTTAGAATTTTATGTATATATAGACCTGTAATTAAGAGCATTCTAAAGTGTGTGTGTGTGTGTGTGTGAAGAATTTAATTAATAAAATGTTTATCCTTTAATAATACACCTTAATTTTAAGTTTGGGTTTATATGGTTAATCTGCTTTCCTCTATTTGTGTCTGATTGTATGCGCCAGTGTGAAGCGATACTCTATTCACATCTGATTGGTTAATTTTAAAGATCAACGCATATGTTAAAATCAACCTTCTGCTTTATTAAAAATAAACATTCTTTAATGTATAGCTTATTTTTAAGCGTATAAGAACTGACATTCAACAATATAGTAATAATTCATGATAATAAGTATGATTATGATGATCTTATTTTATGTACATGTATACGTTATAGTCGTTATATCGATATGCATTTATAAATAACATAAAATAAAAGAAGTTACTAATATGATCTTATCTTTTTACTGTCACATCATGATATGCATTTCACAGTTTTTTGTAAAAACTAATAAAATTTATAAGAACATCAAATATTTTAAATTACACTGTATAGGCAGGGTGGAAGTTCATTTATTATTTAAGAATTTTTTAATAAATTTAACTACGGCAAATTCTTCGAAATTGTCTTGACGGATTCAATACATGTTGACTTTTATGTAAAGCAAAATGTACGTAACCAGGTGACAATATTGATTGTAAAACAATTTTTTTTATATCAATGCGCTTGAATGAAAAATTTTTAGATAAATTTATAATTCTTTAACGAAATTTGTGGAAACTTTTTTTTTTAAAAAAAAAATAAAAAACGTTCACGTCACCACACCAGTATTATATGTACTTTTGGCCGGAATTAAAAATCTAATAAAATACTGAGCCGGTATTACATCATAAATTCACCACGTCACCACTAATAATACCCAAAATTAAAAGAGTTATCAATAATAATTGTAAGATCTGATTTCAACCAATTGATAAGGACGATAATACAATTATTGGTTTGATTAACTTATAGTACATTACTACTAAATACTATATCAAATATTAAATATTACGTACAATTAAACAATTTATTTGTCTAATTCTTAAATACAAGGAAGGTTAATGAATTACTAAGGAATAGAGAAATTATACGCGTACGGAGATGAACAAACCTATGTTATTCAATAAAATTTTTAAATCGATCAAAGTTTTTAATTCAGACTCAAACATATTAAGTGATATAATATTACATCATATTCGTAAATACGTAAGCAATTATTAAAATTTTTTAAGGTAATCATAAATTCATAACAAATTTTTAAAATAATAATAACAATAATTACTACCAAATCATATTAAAGGGTTCAAAATTTATTTATTTATATTCAGTAATAATTACATATAAAAAAAATAAATCCTTGGATCTTCAAGTATACTATAGCAAAAAATGAAATTTGATATATCTTGAGCCATTCAAATTCTTCAAATTTATCACGCCAATTAAAATCAATTTTTTCAATTATTCCTTCCCTTTTATATTTAAAATTAATAATTTCAATCGTATCATATCCGATTGATTTTTATTTCTACAATTTAAAGAAATTTGTAATAATATAGGTACCTGTCTATCTTTCCAATTATTAAAGAAATTATTCTAAAAATTTTAAATTTGGCATCAATCTTCAAAAACAAATATAAATTTAGACAAATTTAATGGTGATGATCGAGTTAATATTTCATATACATCCTTAAATTAAAGCCTCTTTCATTATCTTCATTATCAATAACTAATCCATCTATATGTCGAGAATTAGCTAACAATCTTTCAAATTCAGTAAGAACATTATTTCTAATTGGCAGCTTAATATACCTGAGATTTGAGACAATTTTGATATAATGTTTGTGTAAGTCTTCTAATATCATCAATATTATTAATATATCATTTCTATATCAAGTTTATATGTGAGGTTAAATTAGCTTTTAAAATTTTTAAAGCAGGTAAAGATGTTTTCTCCAAATGACGCAAATTTGTGTTTGCATGTTTCGCAGATCGCTGAAACAGGGAAGGTGTATTCATTTCTAGAATTTTTAAATTTACAAAATGTGAAAGAAATTTTGGAACAGGTTCCCAACATAAATTTAAATGTTGGACGGTATCTGCCTTTTTAGTAAGTAATTCCTCAATAGTTTCCAGTGCCTCATTATTATCACATGATATATGGATTTCGTTTAAGTTTTTAGAGCTTCGATAAATTTAATAACTCCGGAATATCTTTATTATTCTTTGAATATCGCAGACTAATTTTTTAATTGATTTGCTTAATGTAGCTAACCTTCAAAGATATTTTGATGATTTTTATGACAATATAAGTTTGAAGATTTGAAAAGCATTGTTTAGTCCATGAAATACTGTGTAAAACATAATTAAGATTTTCTGTAATACGAAGTGAAATGAAATTTGTATATTTGTTAAAACACTAAAAGATTTGTTGGTTGCCGATCGTACTAAAATAGAAAAGCTTGATTCGAAATGTATTTATATAATCAGCAAATCAATACCAAAGATGGGGGATCAGCATCTTAAAATGGAAATCACTCAAAAACTAATCTTATGTTAACGTTAAGTTAACGTTAACGTTAACCTATCATGACATGTCAATCATTTCAAGTCATTACAATAACGTGACGCGCCCATAAGGTCATATTGCACTTTTATAGAATGTTCTTTCTTGCTTAAAAATTGTGGGATAAAATTTTTAGCAAATCATGTGAAAACTGAATAATATTTTTGTCAGCCAAAAATGATCAACAACCGGATGACAAATTTAATGTTATGTAAATAAACAATTTGTTTGTATTACTTATTTAAATATAGATACATATTTTTTTTATTTTGAACCAAAAAAATAAACAACAATCAAACGGTAAATTTTCATTATCGTCATCTCATTATCGTTATAATGCTATCATGAAAATTTTTTTTCAGGGTAGTAATTCTAAAAATGATTTTAAATAAATGCTTTATCAAGTAATTCTGTATTATTATTTAAAGTTAATCACATATTCTGATATATATATTTTTTTATTTTTGAACCAAAAAATTAACAATCATCAAGATAATTAACCTTAAAATGATTAACAAGTGAAATAACTAAGCCAAAAATGATTAACAAGCAAAATAAACCGAAAATGATCATCCTTTACCAAATGATAAAAAAATTATGTTAATAGCTAGTTAAGAGTAATTTCTCATTTTTTTTATAGATATGTTAAATATAAAAAAAAATTTTGCAAATAAAGTGAAAGTTATGGTTTGGCTAGAAAAACCTGGCGAGCGAAGCGAGCCAAATGAAATTGCATCGTCATAATAAATCACGTGAATATTTAATACACAATCATATGATCTACCAGTAATTTTTCCACCAGTTAAAATTTAGAAATTCTTTTAAACTATTTATCATAATTATGATACTGTATGGTA
>QZLH01000228.1:8780-28887 GCA_003833135.1 Oehlia diaphana | reverse complement strand
CACATGAGATAGATCAAATGATCAAGAAAGGGTAAATTTTTACAAGACAAAGGATCTCTCTGACACCAATCAGCGCGGTGCAATGCTTCATGGGCGATGCAAACGATCCCCTTGTAAGAATTATCTATCTAAGAATGGTCAAGTAATCCCAAGTTGACCAAAGGGTAAAGATTACGTCTCCATGCTATATTTGGTAAGCAATGGGCCAAGCTACGTAATATAAAATTATTTAATTAAGCTATTGGGAGATTAAGAGGAGAATAATATTTACTAAATAGGTTATTTTATAAAGTAGAGAATAAGAAAAGATAAGAATATGAATTATAAAATTAAGAAAAAAAAGAAAATAAAGAAGAATTGATGATAATGTAAACAAAATATTAAGAAGAATTGATAATAATATAGATAGTAAGAAATGATCAAAAGAATAAAATGTATTAAAGAGATATGGAAGAGTAGGGAGATGGTTGGGAATGAAAAGGATTGTAGTGCATATGAATTTTAATGAACGCAAAATTATGACAATTATGTTATTGAGAATATTGGTATATGTGAGGAGAATGATGAAAAGAATGTAAAAAAATCCAGTAAGTAATGGTAAATGTAAATGTTGAGATGTTTCAATTATGGGTTGAGGATTATTGTGACATTTGTTAATGGGAGTTTCATTTAAAATAGTATTGATAATGTTTGCGCACAAATGATAAGACATTTTGAAATTTGAAATTTGAAATTGAAATTTAGAAAATTTTGATTGATAATTGTAAAATAATAATATTGAAATTTGGTTTTTGATTTTTCCTTGAGGAAATTTAAGGGTATTTATATATTTTTAAAAACCCTTTGAATACATAGATACATAGTGACTAATAATAAAATAGATAAAAAAAATCAAGATTACCTATGAATTTATAAGTTATTTAACTTAAACTAGTAATATTAATTGATTTAATGATGACTAATAAACCATATAATTAAATTTTTATTCAAGCTAATTTATTTTTGATATATAGTTTGGCAATGGTTTTAGTATAAAGTTTTTATTGTATACTGAAAAAATCATGAGTGCTTGAAAGCTTAAACGCGTGATATACATAACATTTCGATAGCTACACAAGATCCTAGAATTTAATATTCCCTAGTTTGGAGTGTGTCCTACGCTTCGGACAATAAAAAAGTTTACTGAAAAATTTGATATACTTATAAATACCAGTTATAAAAGTTATAAAACTGATTATAATATACTGCGTATCTATAAAATATGTCGGACAATAATATAATATACTGTGTATCTATAAAATATGTCGGACAATAAAAAGTTTACTGATAAATTTGATATAGTTATAAATACCAGTTACTAAAACTGATTATAATATACTGCGTATCTGTAAAATATGTTAGTTTGTATTATTACTCATACGTATCTAATCTCATAATTAACATGTAAAGTATTATCATAATAAAAAACTGTCTATAATATATCAAATTTTTGGAGGGATACGCAATAAAACTTGTCAAACACCTACTTTATTACTTTTAAATAGGTAAAGATCAATTTCTATTGTATATAAGATATGAAATTACTTGATATTTTGTTATTAGATGACGCAAAGAGACATGAGGTACAATGTAACGATACAAAGTTTCTTTGGATCTACTCAGGTGGGATATGAAAGCAAAATGTTTTTTTTTAATTTAGAAATAAACGGTTTTGTTATTGAAATGATTATAATACGCAGAAATAATTAAATAGAAAGTTATTTACTATAAACTTTATTTAAAGTAGTAGAAGTTATACAAAATAATATCAAAATAATATTCTCTTTAATTTATTGGGTAAGAGAACTGCAACTATCCGTAGCAGGGCTTTGACATTTATCAAAATAGAAATAATTACAATGTTTATATAATTCAATTCCTTGACCAATCTTAATTTATTCGGTGCCAATTTTATTTTATTTTTTATTTTATTTTAGAGTGTAGACAATAGCGGGAGCCATACAGACTCGGGAACTGAGCCCTTACAAAAGGAAACTACAACGTGCCACTATGCTAGTATGAACCCAACCTTCGCAAGGATCGTGCTACCTGTTATTGAAAAAACAAAATTAGGCATTACCTGTATTGTATAAACACTAAAAAATAAAATAAAGAGAAAGAAAAGAAAAAGCCCTCTACATGGTAAACCCGGACACCAAAAAAAATTTCTATCATCTATAAGTGTTAAAAGTACTAAAAAGGGCTTAGAAAGCCTACTAATTAACACCACGAAATAAGAAGAGCCAGGAACAGAAAGAGGGAGAAATCTGTGAGCCACTGATGTATCGTGAGTGACTCCGTGGTGGGATTGTAGCTAGTTTCGAGGTTGGATTTTCTCAACAGGAGTTGTCGAAGCCAGTGTCGTAAGGTAGAGAGACCTTCATTGAAGTGCTTGCGGTGTTTATCACGTGTCGATTTGCATAAATTGCTGGAACAGTAAATTATATGATTATCAAGTATATTGAACAAGTGCAGTTAAAGGTTTTAATGATTATTTTAATTTATTTATTACTTACTATAACTATATTAATTGATAGCATGATAGCTATCTAATTATTATTCTTGCTTTTTGTTTTCAACATCGTTAGGTTTTCCCATTTATTGATAGATTTCTATTATTTATCCTTTTTCTGCTTATTTTAGTTTTTACTATTCAATTGATTCTTTTTTTTCTTTATTAATTGAATAATTGATTATTTAAAAAAATTTTATCAGAACTTATAATATATAAAGAATTAAATGAATATCATTGGATCAAATTAAAGCTAAAGAAGTTAAAATATTTGATCATTATACTAGCTCTTATAATCTATATAATACAGTATGTTAATGTTCTTGAAATATATTTTATATTTTACTCATTAATAAAGTTCCTTATTAATTATAACTAGAGGATTCTGGTGTATCACCACCAATTGAGAGTGAATATTTACAGTAAAAAAAAAATTTGAAGTGGGTATCCACCTTAGTTTTGAATTATAGGAAGAGAAAGCCCACAATGTCCAAAACTTAGAGAAAATAAATAAAGTCCAAACGAAGTATATATATATATATAGAGAGAGGAAATATATTTTAATATGTTCGTACTAGAGGAATTTTAACCGATTTTGGGCCGGCATTATGAATTGGCCGGAATTAAGAAATTTTGGCCGGGATTATAATTTAAATATCGTTATTCCGATCTACATTTACGAACATCATTACATATTAATTACAATTTACAAGGATACAAGACAAATATTACTTGCATATTTAATCATATTAGTGTTTAGTGGACAATTGCAATAATTTTTATCGCAACTTGTACTGTATTTATATTATTAGTTTATCAAACAATTTATGATCGATCATAAGATTCATAACTATATGTGCAAAATGCTTAATATATTAGAAACCCAAGAAATTAAAAATCATTTCTTTGTCAAATTATTGCTAATAAAATTTATATACCTAACATTGTTGAATTCAATAAAAAAAGTAAATTCATTCATTTAGTCGCATGCAGTATTCCAAATGGAGTGGAAAAGTTTGATCCTCTTGGTTAGAACATTATTCCAAATTTTGTTATATTGGTACGCAAAGTCGCAAAGCTACCAATTGATTAATTTTATGATTAAACTCTATAAAATAAAAGTAATTTTTTCAAACTTATTATTTTAAATAAAATATTTCATTTTAAAATTATAATTTTCATAGTATCAAATTTCTTTATAAACCTATCTCGAAAATCTGTTTTCAATATTCTACGTTCAATTTGTACCATTTACCTTAAATATAAACGTTATAGTATCACGTTTCGTAATTTTTTATTCCAAAACATTTCAAATTCAATATATATTATTACATTCCAAAATTATATATACATATTTATCTAAATTAAATATTTCATTTTAGAACTGCATTGTTTTTTTATCATTTGTGAATATGAAAGTATTCCTAATTATTATTTTCTTTCTCACTATTAAAGTAATCAAAGATACATTATCTGGAAATAATGATCTTACTAATCATGTAAATAATAACAATATGAACAATATGCATCATTCATGGAATCATCAAGCTAATATAAATTCTAAAAGGAGCCAACGTTGGTTTTTTATAGAACAGAAACGCACCATCACCAACATTGACGCCTACTTGTCCACCATAAAACAATATCTCTCAAAATTTTTTATAAAACAGGAACGTAGTAAAGTAGGTTATGTAGGTAGAGGCGGTATAGGTGGAGGTGATAGTGTTAGTGGTGGTGATGGTGAAGGTGGTGGTGGAGGTGGTGGAGGAGGGGGAGGAGTTTAAGACTGAGTTGATAATATATATTCATTTTTATTTCTACGTATAAATTGTATAAATTAAAAATGATGCAATAAATTCTATTTTCGACAATTATTAAAATTGCAGATACCGATTTTATACCGATTGATGATCACATACCGATTTATACAATTACACCGATTAAATACCGATACCGATTTTATACTGAAGATGTTTAACATGACGAATTAACTGAATTACCATTTCCTAGTGTATGTTAATGGTATCACACAAAAATTTTAACAAACAAAAATTTTCCTACTACAAGTATATTTTTTTTCATTTTAAGAGCGTTTTTTATAAAAAAAAAAAAAAAAAGAAAAAAGAAAGTAAACATTTACATTTCTACTAGTGGATAATAAAGTGTTATGGTGGCTGTCACCTATAAACCACACTAATATTATGTAACTTTAAACTTTTATAATTCATAAACTAAGTAACATTAAAAAAATCCAAACTGATAAAATGATAGAACATTAACTGCACATTTCTATCGGTTTATTTTATAAGTTTTTATAATAATATTAAGCAATATTATAGATCAAAAGTTGATAATTTTAAAAAGTGATAATAGTAAAAATAGAAAATTTCGGACTAGTTTGCATGAAATTTTTATGAATTCCACAAAAATTCCATGGAATATTAGCAAAAAAAATTTTTGCCGCTTACGCGGCAAAATTATATTTAAATAAAGTACTATAAAAATAAGTTACACTATATAAATAAATAGATTTTTAAATTTTCGGACTGTGTGGTTTATAGGTGACAGCCACCATACTCTTTTCGTAGAAAAATTTTTGCAGCGATTTTTAAAAAATATGTTCTGTTACATGCTTATTAAAATTCTCATGTATTCATTTAAACCTTTGGTGTTACTTAATATTAATAGAGAACAACTTATCGAATTTAAAATCTTTTTAATAAAGCAAATCCGGTTTGACAGAATTTGGTGACCGACCACCTATAATTAAATAACATTAATTTTTGATCCGCGTAAAAAGTAGAGAATCTAATTATTAAAAACCGGGGTTAAGTTATATATATATTAATATATAATAGCGCGGAATCTGAAGACGCGGCAAATTAAAGTACGAATTTTTTAAATATGATGTGAAAACTAAAACCATTAGCATAAAATTATACCATTTGGCTAATTTTTTACTAAAAGTCCGGAAAAATTTTCAATAATTAGAAATAACTTTCCTATGAGCCTAAAAGTAAATATCCATTATTCGCAACGTTAAAAATAAGGCATTTTTTACCTTTAAGCCTATAAGTAAGTCATTATAGTGCTCAAAAAATTTACCGGACTTTCAACAAAAAGTAAGCCAAATAACATAATTTGATGGCAATAAACTTAGTTTTATATTATATTTTAACAATTATTACTTTGGTTTGCCACGACATCAGGTTCTGTGCTATTATATAATTACCCCGATTTTCGATATAGGACTCTCTACTTTATTTGCGGATCACGAATTAATTATTCAAATCAATAATTTTATTTGATTTTAAGATTAATAGTGTAAAAACTTATTTTGAACCCATTTTCTTGCTTAATTAATGGTAAAATTGTATATAAATACTTAATTTTCAAAATAGAAAAAATTTTAACATTTCAACCAAAACGGTTAGCGTAAAATAGGTGTAAAAAAATGATTCACTGACTAAAAATTAGCTTATTTTTAAAGATTCAATCAGTAGTCAACTAGTCGTTGAGAAAATCCCTTGATGATCTACATTTAAAATTAATGGGTCGGTCACGAGTTTGATTTAAATTTTATCACATTCTGAGTGAAATATTTTCCATAATATATAGCATTAATAAAAATTTATTTTTTTATTATGTATTAATAATATTTTATTTAATTTGAAATTCATTAGAGGAGATAATTATTAAGAAAGTTGCTAACCCTTACAGAGTTACAGTGCTGAATCATACCAGCAGCATTAGACCGAAGAATATTTAGGATATTAATATAAAATGTTTACAATAGAACTAAATTTTTAAATACGATATCTAAACAATAAACCCAACTCAGAATGATGATCGATAAATATAAAAAGCTTAGTATTATTAATAAATTTTAATTATGAACATTCTTTATTATACGGTTATTGAAACTAGCGTCAAATGACCCAATAACAATTTTTTCCAATCTTTGTTCTACATTTTATTATTATTATTAATTGAAAAAATACATTAAAATTAAAAATATTATTTAAGAACATTGTTTTGCGTGAGATGTGAAACTTAAGTTCATGCAAAAATAATTTTGTTTCAAAAATTACAAAAAAATCAGTTAATAAAAAAAAGGAAGATCGTATTAAGTGGTTCAGTGGTTCAGAAAGCGCAGCGAAATATCAAGTCCCGTGATTCATAATGAAAAAGAAAATTTTCATACAAAGACAAGAACGAATAATACGACAGCAAAATGATGAAATCAAGAGTAAATCAAAAAGACAGAAATTTTTATCCGAACAAAAAGTCAAGAGAAAGAAATTTTTTTGCGTAAAAATATAAAGCGAGCTTTATTAAAATTATTACAACAGATATTTTTCAAAAATGAAGCGACGCTTTTAGAGAAATCGTTAACGCGGGAAACTAAAGAAGTTAATATGTGAATGATCCACAAATTCAAGAATTACTCAATATAATTTAATATAAATTTAAAATTTAAGGATACATTCAACAAAGAAATGAGGATTTCAGATAAAGAAGCGGATAAAGAGAATATGAGCGTACCATATTTATTATCTGCGCCTCACTCCTTACTGATGTAAAGTATGTCATCGGTATTTTTGTGACTTTGCTCACTTACAGTATGTCATAGTTTTATTTATTAAAAATTAGCGACTTGCACATATCAAAATTAAAATTGATATTTAAGATAAAAATCAACATTTCTTAACAATAAATGCTAAACCTTAAAAATTACGGTTTAAAAATTATTCAATACATTCAGAGCATTTTGATAACCTTGTTCAGCAGATTTTTTATACCAATAAATTGCTTTGTTCATATTTTTTTCAACTCCTTCACCATATTCATACATATTAGCAAGATTATGTTGAGCTACTTTATTTCCTAAATTTGCTGCCTCTTGATATAATTCAAATGCTTTTTGCGTATCAATATCAGTTCCAATCCCATTATCATAACAATAACCTAATAAATTTATTCCACCAGAATGTTTTCCTAATGAACATTTCTTAGATAATTCAAAAACCTTATTATTATCTTTCAAAAAATTTTCATTCTTATACATTAATGCAAGATTACATTGAGCTCTATTATTTCCTAAATTTGCTGCCTTATTATATAATTCAAAAGCTTTTTGTTTATTAACTTCAGTTCCAATTCCATTATAATAACAATATCCTAATAAATTTATTCCACTTGAATATTTTCTTTCAGTCAAATCTTTTGATAATTCAAAAGTTTTATCATAATTCTTTTCAACACCTTCACCATCTTCATACATTAAAGCGAGATCAAATTGTGCTAAATTATTTTTTAATTCTGCTGCTTTTTGATATAATTTAAATGCTTTTTGTTTATCAATATTAGATTCAATTCCATGATAATTAAAATATCCAAGTAAATAAATAGATGTTGAATCATTTTGATTATTTAAAAGCCAATGATAAACTTCTTTTAAAATTATTTTTTGATTATTAACATAATTAAGAACACGTTGCTTTCTTATTATTTCTTCTTTTCCTTCATTTAATTCCTTAGAAATAAAGTCGACTAATTCATGAATCACAAAACTAAAATCCTCTTCAAATATTTCTGTGTGAATGTATCGAATGGTTGGTTCTATTTCTTTAATATTCATTTTTATCAATTTTTTTTATAAAAGAAAAAAAAATATATAGATATTATAATAATTTTGCGATGGTTTTTATTATTAGAAAAAAAAATTATAACAAAAAAAAAAAAAAAAAAAAAAAATTTTTTTTTTCCTTTATGTACTTTATTTATTATGTGCGTAAATCACTTGATATTTTGGACACAGTCGATTAAAATGTTCGGAAATGGCCGATAATTAGTCATGAACGATTCACGTGGTACAAAAAAATTATTTGTAAACCTTAAACGATTTTGCTACGCCATAAATGCAAAAATCTTTTGCAATTTTTATTTTTTTCTGTGGAAACAAGCAAATCATGTTCAAGGAATGTCGAATGTGATTTTTAAATTATAATTATGTAAAAAATTTATTGGAGGCGCTAATTATTGAAAAAAAAAAACTTAATTACATTGTTTGGTAAAACCGACATCAGCAACATCATGCATACATGCATAGTTTTCCGATATCACATGGGAAAATAAAGAAAATTATCACCGAATAATAAACCGACATTCAGCAACATCATGCATAGGAATTCAATTTCACATGGTATAATAAAGAAAACTATCGCTAAATATGCACGCAAAAAAAAAAAAGTCTTTTTATTTAAATTTTACGAACCAAAAGTTATTTATTAATAAATTTCTCTCACATTAAGATATGCTATTAAAAAATAAATTTTTTTTATAAATTATATATTAATTAACGAACTTTCATTTGACCGTTATTTTTTAACTTGATCGATAATAAAAATAATATTTATCGTATTGATTATTAAAAAACACCAATATACCTATATATACTATATGTTTTACACAGTAATCTAATTTAAACAGTATTTATCACTCGGCGTTTTATTAAAGTGATAAATGTACTATTTGTAAAATGGAATATTATAAATGAAAATCTTATTTATGACCGTAATTAAAAAAAAAATACGACATGATCAAAGCGTTAGAAAGATAACATTCCTATCATTTCGCCTAAAGATTGGCCCACGTTACTCTCATAACTATAAAAGAAGTTTTAATTTAGTTTGAGCGCCCAGATTTTCTTGTTCAGCGGATTTTTTATACCAATAAATTGCTTTGCTCATATTTTTTTCAGCTCCTTCCCCATATTCATACATATTAGCAAGATTATATTGAGCTACATCATTCCCTAAATTTGCTGCCTCTTGATATAATCCAAATGCCATTTGAAAATTAGCATCAGTACCAAGTCCATTATAATAACAATATGCTAATAGGCCTATTCCATCCGAATGTTTTCCATTTGCAGATTTATTAGCTAATTCAAAAACCTTATCATAATCTTTTTCGACACCATCTCCACTTTCATAAATTAAACCAAGATTACATTGAGCTCTAATATTTCCTAAATTTGCTGCTTTATAATATAATTCAACTGCCTTTTGTTTATCAACATCGGTTCCAATTCCTACATTATAACAATATCCTAATAAATTCATTCCGGCTGGATATTCTCTATCCGCTAATTTTAATGATAATTCAAAAACTTTATCATAACTTTTATCAATACCTTTTCCGTAAATATGTAAATAAGCGAGATCAAATTGTGCTGCACTATTTTCTAACTTCGCCGCTTTTTGATATAATTCAAGCGCCTTTTGCTTATTAATGTTAGCTTCAATTCCATAATTATTAAAATATCCAAGTAAAAAGATAGAATTTGAATCATTGTGATTATTTAAAAGCCAATTGTAAATTTCTTGTGAACTTATATTGGAATTATTAATATAATCAATAACAAATTGCTTTCTTACATTTTCTTCCTTTCCTTTATTTACCTCCTCAAAATATAAATTAATCAATTCATCAATAACACTACTTAAATCCTCTTCAAATATAGCTCGATTAACATTTTGAATCGTAGGTTCTGTTTCTTTTATATTCATTTTATCATTTTTTTGAATAATTTGAGATTCTGTTATACAAGTTTTTGTAATGATTGATTTTAACTTATCAACCACTTGATTCATCGATGGTCTATTTTTGGGCTTGCCATTCCAACACTCTAATAAAACGTATATTAAATAAATATTAAAATAAAGAATGATAATATATACCATAATTATAGCAAGAATTATATTTACCTGTATAAAGATTAGAATAATCTATAGGAGTATCCGAGATAATTTTTTCTCTATAACCTTTTGAAATCTGCATAACTAAACTAGCATCATAAGATTCGCCTTTAAATGGTAACTGACCACTCGATATCTCCCATAGAAGTACTCCGATACTATAGACGTCACTCTTTTCACTTAATGAGTATGGCTGCATTAAATTATTACTATTATTAAACCATATTGGATCAATATAAGGAGCTGCAACAAATAATTCTGATTGATTCATAGGTGTTTTAAGCGTTTCATTAATTCTTTTTGATAATCCAAGGTCGCCTAATTTGATATTATTTTGATGAACTAATATATTACCAGAGTTCTATTATAAAAAAATTAAATATAAATGATTAATAAAAAAATATAATAAAATTTTTTTTAAAAGATTAAAAAAAAAAAAGTTTTTACCAAATTTCCATGCACAATTCCTTTATTATGTAAACATGATACAACATGAGCTAATTGGAATGCTAATCTAAACTTATCTTCCCACGTAAGTTTTTCAAAGTTTTCTTTCAAATAGTTTTGAAGAGAACTACCATCAACGTACTCCATAACTAAAAAGTATTCTTTCGCTTGACCATTTTGATTTTCTAATTTTTTTTAAAAAAAAATTATTAATGCTTTTTATAAACTATTTTTAAACAAACATATTACATTTTTATACCTTTATCTGTAACTCCAAAAAAACTAATAATATTTTTATGAAAATCAACTTTACGATAAAGTTCAACCTAAATTATAATGAATATGTATTGTAAATGATTTAAGACTGAAATACAAATAATAAATATATTTTACAATTACCTCATGAATGATTTCTTTTACAATAACATCATTGTCAAACTTGAAGGATTTCAATACAAAATATTCTTTCAAATTTTTCCAATTTGCACGGCAAATTTTTCCAAAGTAACCACTGTCAATTTTTTCAATATTATAAAAATCTTTATATTCATAGTATTTTATATGATTTTTAAAAATAGATTCATTAGCGTTAATCAAACTAATCCATTCATTTGAATTTTTGGTAACTTGTATTTCATTTTTATTAAACATTATAAATAATTCGATTGAAAAAAAGAATATCCGAAGTACAATTTACCCCGTTATTTATACTTTTGCATAATTGTTTGTTACACTGATCATGTGATTTTTTGAGCCATCCTTAAATTTGGAATTACAGATCATTTATTTTTGTCGATGTGGTAATATTTATTGCTTTAATTATTATTATTATTATTTATCACAAATAATTAAGGATTTCATCTCTGCGAACCACTAAGGAATTTTTGAAACTAAGTTTTAAGATTGCGCAATTGCATTATAATTGCGCAGCGAGTTTTTTACTGGGGATTGGTCAAATGGTTTAGAACTGGTTTTGGGACCATTTTTAAAATTTGAAGTCATTTTTTAAAAAGAATTGGACCAAACTAAATCTGGATTGGACTCAAAAAAAAGTTTGAAGTACCACGACGATCATGAACTAGTCACATGATTGTTTATCCTAATTTTGGTCATAGGCAAATTTTAATTCTAGCTGAAATTAACATAATCTGCGAATAAATTTGGTATATCATATTGGAGCGCGCCAGGTTTACCAGGAAAAATTTACAAGGCATTAATTTTTACGTTTTGTAATACGCTTAAAATTCAAATGCAAGTTCACCTGACCCGCAAAAGCTTCCTTCATTCCTTCAGTTGCTTGTAGTACAATCGACTATGATAATTGATAGGTTACGATAATTACGCTGACATCAAAATCCATATTATATTTTTTTTAGTTGCTATTTTTATATACATAATATAATATTATAATATAATATAATACGCCTGATAAATGTAATATCAATTAGAATTTAGAGTCAATGACTAATGTTAAAATCGAGTTACTAATTATATTTTATTTTTTTATTTTATTTTATATTTTAATTATTTTTTATTTTATAAGGTTTTTTTTTTGGTTTAAAGCGGCGATTATAAATACTGTATATTGAAGAATGAATATACAGTATATAACAAATTAAACTAGAAGATGAAATTGATTAATTAATTTAATCGTTTAGATATGCAGTATCATCTCAAATTTTTTTAGAAATATATTTAGATAAATTAACTTCATAAATAAAAAAAAAACCTAAAGTGGCTATTTAGCATGTGTGATAAATGAACTGAATGATGATTTTTCTCAATATATATTCGAAAAATATTAAAGAATTTTTATCTGGGTCGTCAAAAGCTTGCATCTGCTACTATACTTTCTAAAAGGTCATCATTTTTGGAATCAACAATTTGTAGCCAACAGCAGCAAACGAAAATTCTTTTCATTAAGATATGTTCACGCTGATAATAAGGTAATACTCAAATAACATAATTGAAATGTTCAGTTCTCTTATAGTGAGCTAATAAATTCTTATTTATTAATTTTTTTTATTAATTAGTT
Source organism: Oehlia diaphana (assembly GCA_003833135.1). NCBI lineage: Eukaryota > Fungi > Glomeromycota > Glomeromycetes > Glomerales > Glomeraceae > Oehlia > Oehlia diaphana. The sequence continues at coordinate 16,091 of QZLH01000228.1, read as the reverse complement.
TACAAAATTTCAAATTTTGATTGGTTGCAAATTATGGTATAAAGAGTGAATATACGCTACAATAAGTATTTTTTCGCGGTATATATTAAATTTTGTGGCGCTATTCATAAAGTTTGTGATACTATGTGAGATTATGGGAATTAAATCATGTGGAAATCGTGGAAAATTATGTGCATATTTATATAAAGGATCAAAAATTCGTATTTATCATATAAATTTATGACTTTTGAGATTTATTGTGAACTTTCATAATTCACTGTCCCTGGTTGCGACACGAAAAAACATTTTATTTATGATGTATTATAATTTCCAAACTTTCTTGATTTGATTACACGATAAACCGGATCTTCGATAAACCGGATTTGGCCCTAAACCGGATTTTTTTGCTGGAACCAAATCACGTATATTAAAATAGTTTCGATATACCGGAGTTTACTAGTAAAAGCTCGATATAGTAAAAATGATTCGATAAACCGAATCACGTGATCATTATCCAACGGTAAATCTTAATTTTGGGCAGAATTATAAAAATCTTAATTCCGGCTGAAGTTATGTATTACTTATATCTTCAATTAAAATTATTTTAGGTAGTATTTTCTAACCTTTAGTGATTTTTAATGAATTTTATTCATTTTCATGAACTCTATGACTTAAAAAAAAGATAAAAATTAAATTATGGCGTATATTAGTCTTATCAAAATTTTTTTCGCTAAACCAGGTATCCCGATAAACCAGATATTTTAGTGGAACTGATAGATCTGGTTTATCGAATTTCACTGTGTATAACTTAAATCTTGTCAAGAGTTTGTCAAGTCTTTAGTTTTATAATACAAAAAATCAAGTTTTAATAGAAATTTCTGCAAAAATAATAAAGAATAATGGATATAGCAGTTATTATTAGGTCAGAAAAGTTACAAAATAAATGTAGAAAATATGCAATATTACAGTGTAAGTAGGAAAAATCCATCCAAACCTTCAAAAATTTGTGGAACTAATTGTAAATGCCATGTAGACCTATCCTTAACTGTTAAAAATAATGTGAACAAGCCCTATAAAAAGAGTAGATACGTTTCTTATACTAAAAAAATACGTTTTGTACGCTGAGAAATACGTCTACTTTTACAGAAATCTCGTATTTTAAACGATATCATTTCAATATCAAAATAATATCATTTTGATATCATTATGATATCGTTACAATATAGCTACTATACTATATCAAAATGATATTGAATAATATCTTAATGATATCGAAATTATATCGTAGTGATATCGTTAACGATATTGTTAAGATCATCTTAACGACCTTGTTTTAATATTTATCAAAACAATGTCGTTACAATATTACATTTATATCGTAACGATAAGTGATATCGTGATGATATTGTAATGAAATAGTTTGATATCGTTTTGATATTGTTACAATATCAAAATGGGGTCGTTAAGATGATCTTAACGATATTTTTTGAAATTTTAGGGTTTCAGTAAAAGTAGATACGTCTAGATACGTTTAGAGATACGGAAAATTACACAATTCCATATCTTGCAAAATACGTTTTGTATACGGATCTTACTACGCTTGTTGATTTATTTCCTACAGTGAAGAACACAGAGGAATAGAATAATGATGATTATACTAATTGGAAAAATACACTTCTATGTACTCAGCATACAACTCTTGCTTCGAGTGGTAATCAAAGAACTTAAATTATATACTTCTCCTCAAATACATCATAATGACATTTAGCTATGATACAAAGTTTAATAATAAGTTTAAAGAGATAATAATAAAAAGTTTAACTAAAAGAAGTTAAAAAAATAGCTTAATTTTTTATATACAGTATTTCATATTGGAGATCAATTAGACTTAGACTTATTTATAAACTTACTAACTAAATAGAAAAAAATCGTATAATAAATATTGTTGATAAAAATAAATATTAGCACAATACCAAAAATATAAAATTCATTAAATTAATTTTATTATTTTCCTCTGTAATAGCACTGTAATAGTAATATAATAGCTATATGAATTTTTTAATGAATATGCAAAACTGTCGGAAATATTGAAACTCTATTGTTAGTGTATTATAAGGGCCTAGTGTAGGCCTATATTTTCAATTTTATGTAAAAAATTTGTTTAATATGCTTTTAATAGCCCAAAATATGGCTAATTGTTAATAGATTTAGCATATTATAATGCTAATACCAAAATTCGAGATTTTTGTAAAGTACCATATATGTATGGCAAATTATAATATTTTAGAAAGTAATGCTTATTTATAAAAATAAATCATAATAGCTTATTATGTGGCCCTAATAAATAGATGGTATTCATGGTAAAAAACTTAAAATATTAGCTAATTTATCTTTTGCCTCTTTAATTCCATTGTCTGAAGCTTTTCCATACCAATAAATTGCTCTATCAATATCTTTATAAATACTTATACCACCAAAATAGCATTTTCATACATAATTTTGTGCTTCTGCAATTCCACCTTCAGCTGATTTCAAGTACCATTCAAATGCTTTTACCTTATCTTTATTTGTACCTATACCATTTTCATAACAAAATCCTAAATTATATTGTCCTAAAGCACACTCTGCATTAGCTGATTTTGTGTACCATTCAAATGCTTTTGCTTCGTTTTTAGCAGTTCCTTTACCATACTGAAAGTAATGACCTAAATTAGTTTGCGCCGTTGCATATCCATTTTCTGCTGATTTTAAATACCATTCAAATGCTTTTATTTCATTTTTTTCAGTTCCTATACCATGGTCATAACAATAACCTAATTTACATTGTCCATTAGCACTTCCTGAAATAGCTGATTTCATGTACCATTCAAATGCTTTTGTTTTATTTTTATCTATGCCTATACCATGGTCATAACAATATCCTAAATCACATTGACCATCAGCATACCCTGCATTAGCTGATTTTGTATACCATTCAAATGCTTTTATTTCATTTTTAATTATTCCTTTACCATATTGATAACAATATCCCACATAAATTAATGCCATTGAATCACCCGCTATAGCAAGTTTCAAATTCTTATAAAATTCTTCTTTTTCCTTTTTATCTTGAGCAATTAGATGTCCACTTTGTTCAGTTTTTAAAAACCATTCAAATGCTTTTTCTTCATTTTTTTGTAATCCAATTCCATCCATATAACGAACTGCTAAATTATATTGAGCGTTTAAGTTACCATTTTTAGCTAATTTTACAAGTTTTATTAATTCATTTTGATCATTGCTTTGTTTACTATTTTGATAATAATAATAATTAAAACCTTCTATATCTATAATAATATCTTTATAATAAAATAATGATAATAAATATTTTCCAATAATTATATTTTTATTTTTTAATGAATTAAAAATATCATCATTATTTTCAATCGAATATACTAATACTAATTTATTAAAATTTTCATTTAAAAAATCTTGTTTTTCAATTTTTTCATTATCAATAAAAATTTCATTATTATTATCATTATTATTAATAACCAACAAATAAAAATCTAACGCTTTTTCTTTATTTAATTTACAACCAATACCAAGTTGATAAAAAAATCCTATTAAACTTGTGAACCAAAATTTACTTTCTTTATGATTTTTCATCATATTAAGAATATCATTATGTTCTTTTTTAATATTAATTTTAATTTCATTTTTTATCCATTCATTAAAAATTTTTTCAAAATTATTAAAATCATTTGTTTTAATGATTTTATTATAAAAATTATTTAATAAATTTTTTAAGAAATTCTCATCATCATCATCTTGAGAAATAATGAAATTATTATTATCATCCATGGTTATTTTTTTATAAATTTGATGATATTATTTATTTGTTAGGAACGTAAAATTATTATTAGGAACGTTAAATATTTATTTCTTTTTATATTCACTATTTGGGTGAAAGATTGTTTATTGTACAAATTTGTACAACAAAAACAATGTAGTACATTTTAATTGCCAAAAAATGTGACCCAAACCATGTGATTCAATGTAACAATATTTACTGCGCCGTTTAATCAAAAATACTTTTATCACCTGGCTACTAATTGGTATTTAGGATTTTTTTCCGCCAGTTATAAACTGGCGGACCAATTAGTATACCTAGGATGATAAAAAAGTTATTTACTGATCTAGTAAATGTAACCCATTTAATATACTACTAGATCAGTTAAATAAATAATACATAAATAATAGTTTGGAAAAACATAAATTTATTAATAAATCTTGTGGAACAATCATGATGAATTGATACTAGATGTACAGTATAACTAAGATTACGAGTTGTTTTTTTTGTAACGCATTTCTTTATTAATTAGAGTTGCCTATCAGAAATAATACCAATTACAGATAGAAATACTTAGAGGCATACGTACAAATGCTATAACAAAAAAAAAAAGATCTAATCTAATAGGCTAACTAAACTATGCTCAACACTTTACATGAAAGAATATGTATATATATATTTATTGTTTTTTTAAATTGTTAGTAAAAAGCAATATACACAGTGAAATTCGATATACCGGAACCACGATATAACTGATCATAAGTAAAATCTTTGATATATCGGAACGGATTAACATAACGTGATGATTCCATTGATTCCATTATGTCGAATTTCATTGTGTATGTATATAAACCTATATCTAATATACTTCTAATATTGTCTAGTAAAATCACATAATTTTTCGTTTACGGAAATAGAAAATAGCAAGTTGTTGATAACTAGTTACTAGTTTGTATTATGTAGACTAACGTACTGTTTTATTATATAACATTTCAATCAAAGTATACAATAAATATTGTCTGTAAGGTAACTATAGCTGGTATATATTGAATCAACTTTTTATAATTCTCATATTAAAGAATAAAATAGTGAGAAACGTAAGATTTTATTTAATTCTTATATCGGAATAATTACATCCGATTATTTTTTTAGTATTTAACTAGACGTAACCTGTCGCGTTGCGCCAAGGACGATAAAGTAAGAGAGTAATAATAAATACACTAATATTTTATTTGCCATGCAGTGTGAATAGATCTAGCTTTTTACTATTATTATTGATATATGTCAGTCTATTATTGAACCTAAAAAATAATTAGGGAAAAATATTATTATTAATAATAATAAAGAGGCAATTACCATGTTGTCGCAGCGTCAATCCGATCACTGATCCAAATTTAAATGGTTTAAATGGTTTAAGAATGTGGTTCGGGAAAAAAAATTCGATTTGAAAAGAAAAGGTGAAAAAAAAATTTCAGATTGGGAAAAAGTCAAAAGCCAACCCGAAAAAAGAAAAGTGAAAAAAGAATTTTCGGTTTGGAAAAAAAACCAACTCGAAAAAGAAAAAGGTTTTAAAAAATTCGAAAAAAAAATATAACAATAAAGAAAATTTGAAAAAAAAAGAAAAATAAAATTGGGGGAAAAAGAAAAAGGATAATGAAAGAAATCGGGAAAACTTTTTTTTAAAAAATCGTAACGTTTAGACTAGCATGTATAAATAGTTTTGAATTGTGTAATATATTTTCAACTTGCGCCTAATCTATTCCATGTTAGCGTAAGTTTTTTTTTGCTCTTTATTTTCTTTGTTTAGATCATTTGTTGATTATTAATTTTAATTATATAACAAGATGAACTAGAAATTCCTAATGGTAAGTTCTTAAAAAAATAAATTTCTTTATAAAGCAAATAATTAATTTATAATTTGTCATATTTTATCTTTAGATGGATTTTAATCACATGCTTCTATCTTATTTACCGGTAATGAAAATTTATAAACTATATTATATGTATTTATGTTTAAAATTAAAAAATTAATAATATCTGATAACCATTAAACTAATGAATATATTATTCTTAAATGTATATCAATATATGTACTGTCGCTCAGCATATGAATATTGACGAACTTGAAACTGAATATAATGCTAACGAAGATGTTTAATTTTTCTTTTTCATTTTCGGCTACGCGATCAGCCGCAGCGGATCACGTTTTCTGAAGTTTATCCGGTTTACCTTTTGTAATGAAATTTATTTATTTATTTATTTATTTTAAAATTTTTTTGAATACCTTTTTTTTACGTTCTTAATTTTTCTGAAATTTTTTAATATTTTTATTCTTTCGGTTCTTTTTCTTTTAATTTTTTATTTTCGGTTTTATAGTACAATACCGAATAATAAAAATTTTTTCTTAACGCTGTAATCCAATGACTTCTTAAGGCGCCTGAACAAACGTAAGACAAGCTTGTAAAAGAAAAAGGAAAGGTGGAAATTTATAAATGAGCATGCATATTAGCATAAATTAATTTTGCTGCAACAAAAAATAAAAATACGCCCAATTTTATCAGTTCGACATAAAATTTCTGCATTTAATTAAATAACAATGAAATAAGGAATTGAAAATGATTGGCGGGTTCTTTTACTTGTATCTAGTTAAAAAACGGGTAAAACCAGTTATAAAGCAAAATAAATAATTTCATGTTAAAAGCAAACCAAAAAAAAAAAATTTTTTTTTTTTTTTTTATAAACTCACTAATAACGGAGATGTTCATATCGTAGACTTAGTGTATACATATTTATATATACGCTTTGATGATTTTTTTTTTAAAAAGCTCTAAAACCTTATCTTTTCTTTTTTTTTATTTTCCAGTCATCTGTTAACAATAAGTCCGATGAGCATAATAAATTAATAAATTGGCTAAAGACAGTTTTTAGGAGTAGCACCATCAAATAACGATTGATGCATTGTGTAACAGATACACAAACTGAAATCGTCACTTATCCATAATGAAATTTTAATATAATTATTAAAAAATTAATTGTACGTAATTAGTTTTATTATAAAATTATATTCAGGGTCTATAGCTTCTAATGATTATATAATATACTACACTCTAATGAATATTATTTTATACTATGAATAGCTCTCAATTTCAGAAGCAGAACGAAAGAAAAAAAATGCAAAAAGGATAAATATAATAATAATTTACAATAAAACTATTTATATAAATTGTACAATAAAAATATCTGTGAAAAATAAAAATAACAATAAATACAAAATTCAAGCTAAGACAAACAAAAAGAAAATATACCATTACATTTAGCTAAAGTGCTGAAATTACACAAAATAAAAAACAAATGCACTCAGCAGTAATTTCTTTTAAAAAACGGCAAATATAATATTTGTTAAATAACTTTCTTCAAGCACTCAAGCCTTGTTTCAATTAGCTAAAATATTCAAATTAATATTACAAAATCTATAAAAAAACGCGTCGATCGTAAATAAA